>WWET01004144.1:2831-18284 GCA_011038615.1 Limnodynastes dumerilii
GGGCTGCAAATATACGCATCTAAGTGGCAGGTCAGAACAGGTTACACCCACCAGAATAAACAGTCACTCCCCTCGCAACCTCCGGCCGGACCTAAACTTCCACCTCCATAGACTTGCCCTAACTGGCCGCACTCACTTCTGACCCTAAGTGTATTAGTTGCGTATATTTAGGGCCCTAACTCTGTAAGTGCGCCCCCTTTCCCTCATCTCAATGCCTCCCCCCCGCCCATTTCTATGCAAATCCTTAGGTCCGTATATTACTGCCGCACTTAGGGTCGCATTAGTCTCCGCCCAATTCACAAGTCCGACCTTAAGGCATTTCTGACCTTAACTTCAACGTACATGGCGTTGCACTATTACTACGCATGCGCAGTTGATACAAAATTGATCCGACCCTAAATATACGCACAGAACTATCGTTAGTTCCGGATGTCTGAATCAGGCCCATAGTGATCAGTGGTTGATCTGTAGGGAGATGAAATACATTTGTATAAGATACAGTTAAAACATGTTTTGGTAGTATAGCACATTACTCTTTATGTATCTAGTACCAGCTTTTTTACAATGCTTTACACATAATATTTTATCATTCTCATAAAGGCCTGTTGCAGCGGAGATCACTGTTTAATTACCCACCCACTCTGTTTAATTACCCACTTAGTATAGTACAGATGTTCAGCATATCCTGGTCACTCTTGGGGCCTGATTCAATTAGCTATGCACACGTGTTATTTGCGATGCAAAGCTAATCCGGCAAATTTTTATTTGTGGATTTTTATGTGCGACCCATAGAGGTGCGCATAAAAATCCACAAATTTTGCCGACCATAATAGACGGGATAGAGCGTACCGCGAGCTTTTTCCTGTCTTCGTGGCAAATTAAATTGGGCCCTTGGAGTCTCCAGAAAATGTAAAATATATCATAAAAGGGGTGCACTAGATTTGAAAGTATTTATTTAGGGTTGAACATTTTACTATGTATTTATTGTGCTTTAAAAAAAAAATGATTGGATCATCACACTGTTTGTTTCCTAACATAGTTTTATTTCTTTAATATTTTCCATAAAGTGATGTGTCATTTGCCTTCAATTCGCAGAGCTAAAAAGTCTTTTTATTTGGAATTATATTAATGTCACTTGTTTCCTGTTACCCTTCAAAGTTTAGAGCCATAGATCTCACCTTCTTTAGTCAAGAACATAACAACATATCATAATAACATATCAATTAGTATACACTTACTTTAGAAAATTGATTATAAATGTTGCACTGTAGATCAAAGGATAAAAAATAAATGGTATTGGTACAACCCATTAGTAAAATTATTTGAATCTGAAAATTGAAAGTAGATGTTTCATTTCTGGTCTGAATAATTTAACTAAAACGTTATTTTAATCATATGATATCTTGTGGCAATCTGAATAAATAATAAAAATGTTCTTTTCTTGGACATCCTCCTTGAGAACGCCAAGTAGATGTTTCACATGAAATAAAAAATAGCTACAAAAAACTAACAAACAGGGTTTAATCCAAACCTTGAAGCCATTTAATTTTGACTTTAACATGTCTGTTCAGGGAAAGAAGAGCATTAATATATATAATATATTGAATAAATATAGGCCAAAGCCATGAATATACCCTGCACATCATCTATAAGATTTGCTATGAAATAATGCTTTAAAAAAACACAAAAAGCGTAAAAAAATAAAATAAAAAGAACCTGTCACTCCCCTCTGTCGAGGACTTCATGGTGGATACATTGCCATAAGGCAGCCTTAACGCTGTTGTGTGGATCAGCGGTCTGTATAAGTGGTCAACCCAGCCCCTACTGTATAATTTACATCTATCCCCTCCCACCGCCCACCTTGGCGGGTGAAGGGGAAAAACCACCCCGTGGTACTGAAATTCTATTTTTATATTTTACTTCTTTTTTTGTAACAATAATTTGGATTTCTTTTTTCATAAGGCCACTGCAAAATCCCTTCATCTACAGGAAAGGTCATTTTCAGCATGTAGGCTTTTATGTGTGGCTTCTAGGAGTCTGTCCTCTATCTTTGGCTTTTAAGTATTTCAAACAGATTTCATGAAATGCAGCAAGCTGCTGACAGTTTTTGAGCCTGCACTTACTGTGGTCAGCTTGGGAGTGATCTGGGTGGTGCGGTCAAAAGCTGGAGACTGGAGTCAATATTGAAATATACAGCATTTGTGGTAAAAATTGCATAAATTGCGTCATTAAGCCCCATCCCTTATAGGCTTTAATGGTTTCCCTCCGGGATCTCCCGGAGGAAAGCCTTAAAAAGTCGACAACCCTGACTTACTTAAGTCTGGATCCAGCCCAATGTCTGGGTACTTGGCTGTGCAAAACCTAGCTTAGCTAAAATAAAAGCTGTTTTGAGACCATTATTTCCTAACACCAGTTATGTGTAATGTTCTAGAGTCTAGATTTACTAAGTTGCGAGTTTGGAAAAGGGGAGATATTGCCTATGGAAACCAATCAGATTCTATCTCTCACATACTAGAGAATGTCATCTAGAATCTGATTGGTTGCTATGGGCAACCAAGGGCAAGATGGCCAAGGAGCATTCATTTGTACACATTCTGCACTTTGAGAAAGAGACAATCTTAGAAACATGTCAGTGTGAATTGATTGATCCCCTGGAGCTCTTCTCCTATCAGGAGACTAATTCAGACATTGTAATTTATCATCTCTGCAGCACAGGCTGTTATCTAGAATGTTTCATGCTGCATTCCATCAGCTGGTATGATGTCAAGGCCTGAACAGCCAATATGCTGAAGCTTAGGGCATGAGGTTCTAGACTCAAGCGCTGCCTAATAATGGTTTATATGACAATAATGGCTGCAAGGCTTACAGACAGTGGATGCAGTCACTGTTAGACTCATCCATGCTGCAGTGTGCTACAATCATTGGTTTTTCATTAACACACTCTGATAATACCTTACTTTGGCAGGTATGTAATTTGATTCAGCTGACTGCCAACTGAAAACCCCAACTTCCCTGCTCCTCGCTTATGGACCAGACTGAAGTCTTATAAAGGGGAGTTTTGAAGTTTACACTTTTTAGTTTATATGTCACTAGTGGGCTCTATGTAGAGTACTGTGTATAGTTCAATGGTATCCTCTTTGTATTCTGTATAGCTCATTGGTGGGATCTCTGTATTTTATAATGGTCACTGGTGGGCTCTAGACATTATATGTAGTCCACTATTGGGCTCTCTGCATTGTATATAGCAGTAACTGGTGGGCTCTCTGCATTGTGTATAGGTCATTTAAGGTGCTCTGCATTGTGTATAACAGTCACTGGTGTTAAATATTAAACTATTATATAAATTATATATGTTATATATATATTTATATATACTGCATTTCTTGTTTTCATGTCTGGGAAATTATAATATGTGACTTTCTTTAAACACTAAAAACCCCCCTACTCACACAGACACCTGGAGATATATATTTTATATTTATATGGTTTTGAAAACTGGTATAATAATGTAGGAGTGGTGGTTTATTCCACTGATAAAACAGTCACAAAATAAGAGAAAAAACAAGAACACATAAGTTCATGATTTTAGTCAAATCAGTTTAATACATGTATAATAATATAATAATCTATCATTTATAATCTATACATGTTTTGTGGGTAATCATTTAAAAACAAAATTTAAATTCTTAATTTGCAACATCTTTAACTTTATCTCTAAGACTCTGTGATCTACAATATTAATATCTGACCCAATTATAGCTATGGAGGACAGATTTGGCTTTCACTGCATCTTATCTCCCTTTTCTCCAAATTCCTGTTTGTTATTGTTCACATATTAAAAAAAAAAAAGACTGATCTAGATATGAGGAATGTTCCTCAAATTCTATAGTCAAATATGATCCAAAGCTTAATGGAGAACAGTCTCCCACTATTGCTTTTAAAAATTGTAAACATAAGACCAAATGGTAGCAAGCAGTGAGTGTTCCAAGCCTAAGTAACATCATAGGGCCCTATGACAAGTACTACAAAGCTATTCAGTGATTAATGTACATTTTATGCATTAAATAAGCTGTGGTACTATACTAAAGGTATTTGCACTATTTGCAGATAGCCAGACATTGCAGAGATAGTCTTATGGATGAAGGTTTATCTTTAGATTAGCTAAAATACACACAAAATGAAAGTTGCTCAGATTAATTTATAGGTAAATGCAAACAGAATCTGCATTAAAGCAGGGGTCCTCAAACTACGGCCCGCGGGCCACATGCGGCCTGCTGAGGACATTTATATGGCCCGCCGGGTGTTTTGCAGGGGGGTGGAGACTTCTCTTAGAAGCCTGCACCCCCCCGCGCTATATGATTAAACCTAGGGGGCCTGCAATATATGATTAAACCTAGGGGGGCCTGCAATATATGATTAAAACTAGGGGGCCTGCAATATATGATTAAACCTAGGGGGCCTGCAATATATGATTAAAACTAGGGGGAGCTGTAATATTTAATTAAAACTATGGGGGCCTGCAATACATAATTAAAACTGGGGAGAGGGGCCTGCAATATCTAATTAAAACTGGGGAGGGAGGCCTGTAATATCTAATTAAAACTTAATAAACTTGATTATATTTTCACAACTTGGGTGTTTCATTGGTAAGGATGGGAGGTAGCTGCCAACAGTTGGTACAAGAGGGAAACATGGAAGAGGGTGGCTGGCCTGCTGTACGTCCTGACACAGTGACAGCGGGTAAGTTATTGGTGGGGGCCTGCAATACATAATTAAAACTGGAGAAGGGGCCTGCAATACATAATTAAAACTGGGGAGAGGGGCCTGCAATATCTAATTAAAACTGGGGAGGGGGGCCTGTAATATCTAATTAAAACTTAATAAACTTGATTATATTTTCACAACTTGGGTGTTTCATTGGTAAGGATGGGAGGTAGCTGCCAACAGTTGGTACAAGAGGGAAACATGGAAGAGGGTGGCTGGCCTGCTGTACGTCCTGACACAGTGACAGCGGGTAAGTTATTGGTGGGGGCCTGCAATACATAATTAAAACTGGAGAAGGGGCCTGCAATACATAATTAAAACTGGGGAGGGGGGCCTGCAATACATCATTAAAATTGAAGAGGGGGCCTGTAATACATCATTAAAACTGGGGAGGGAGCCTGCAATACATAATTAAAACTGGGGAGAGGGGCCTGCAATATCTAATTAAAACTGGGGAGGGAGGCCTGTAATATCTAATTAAAACTTAATAAACTTGATTATATTTTCACAACTTGGGTGTTTCATTGGTAAGGATGGGAGGTGCGGTGCGTGTGGGTGGAGTGGTGCGTGGGGGGGCAGGCCAAACTTCGCCTAGGGTGCCCAGAGACCTAGCACCGGCCCTGGGTGGAATCCACAACTGCTATGCTAGAAGAGGGAGCACAAGAGGCCACTAGTGAAAGAGACAGGTCATAACGTGGAATGATTATAACAGCTTGTACAGAGGACAGTATGTCTACAGCTTCCTGCACTGCATTGGCCTGGTTTGTAATGCATTTTAAAGCCACAGATTTCTGGTTGCCAGGATTTATCTTTCCCCTGTATGTGGTCAGACTAGGTTAGCTGGTTTATATAATAAAACCTTGCCATTAGAAATGCTGAAAAGGGGATCTTAGTATAAAAGTGTGTTCCTGATATATAAAATCATCAGGGACCAGATCCAGACGGAAAGCATGCAGGGTCTGTAATAACGCAAGACAGAGGGGAGTGTACACCCCCTGTCACTCCCCTCTGTCGTGCGGGCTTTATGGCAGCTCCTGCTGGTCTGGAGTCAGACTGCGGCTGGATGTTAAAATAACGTCTAGGCTGCAGCGCCCCTCTCCCCTTTAAAGTTTTCTTACCTTTAAGATCATCCAGCGAGCGGGACTGTGGTCAGAATATGAAGTCCCGCGGTCACAGACTTCATTTCCCAGTCTCAGCCACCACAGCACGTCATATTCTGGCCGCAATCCCGCTCGCTGGATGATCTGAAAGGTAAGAAAACTTTAAAGGGGAGAGGTGAGCTTTCCCCATGTACAAGATGCACTTTTAATTTTGGGACCCCAAAATTAAGGTTCGTCTTATACAGGGGTGCGTCTTGTACATGGGGAATTACGGTAGTTAGGAAACTGTGGTATTATCTTCTGTTTTTCATATTGCTACAGTACATTGATTCATTGCAATAAGACGATTTATAATATCTTATCACCAATATCTTGGAAGAAAAACTAGCAACCTTTTTAATAGACATTAATAACAAACGCTGTAGTAATTCATTCAGCTGCGTATCCACTAGTTACTACTATCAATGGAGTAGATCCAGAACTACGTTTGCCGTACATTTACTCGCGTAGCGTATTTACATTTACATGTGCGTACCTTCTATACATCCCCTTGGCACACCCCTTGAATGTACGTATTTTGTCGAGAGACGCTTTTCAAACCCTACCATAACTTTTGGCAACGTAACCGCAGTGATCCGCACACGTACGTATGTGCAACACGTATTTACGCAGCTAAGCACGCCCATACTGTACACTTTAAATACAAACCCCCGCCTACTTAACGTATTTCAGACGTATTTTGGACTCACATAAAATTGGCACGCCCACACGTAAGTATTTACGTGACACATATATGAATGGACCATATGTTTACATTTACACTACGTTACTGTGCGTATTTTCTATGGTGCGCATGCTCAGTACTTACCAAAAGGAGATTTTACGTCTCCGCCACGCGTAAATTCGCTCACATGCGTTGTTCTGGATCTAACCCAATGTTTTTATGTTTAACATTTGTTGATACATTGTATTTTAGAGTAGCTGGTATTTATATGTACATAGTGACAGGTGCTACAGCGCAGGCAATTGATATATGCACATTGGATTATGTTTGTTTTTTATCTAAATTTGACAAAATTAGACAGTATAATATCTGCCAGCAGAAGTAAGCACTTATGCGGTGCAGCACACCCCTGAACTACCCCTTCTTTCCTAAATATAATAAGGTCAAAAGTAGGGGTTCTCAATCAGTGGTATGTGTACCACTGATGGTACATGAAGCTCTATCTGGTGATACGCTGGCCAACTGGGCAAGGTTAAAATGGTTACAGAATCTGGAAGTATTTGTATTATAACCATGAGTGATAACAGATGGCAGACATTTAATAGAATATGTTGGAGAACAAATGGCATGTGTACAAACAAATATTTAATAACAATTCCCTAAGACTCAAAACAAAAATATTTTAACCGCACCATTCCGAAATATAAAGTAAATCAGTAACCTGCTGCTGCTAATTAGTTCCTAGAAACAGAGTCCAAATAGCAAGAGAAAAACCCACATAGACCTAGTGGGAAGGAACCTTAATAAGTGCACTCAGTAATTAAGTACAGATCTAAAGCCAATTGCAGTATTAAAATACAAAAAATTTAATAGGTTACTTTAAAAAGTGATTACCAGACATAAATATAGACAAATGCTGCCATATATAAACATGATAGGCGAAATATCATGCATTGTCATGTATAATTGCACAGTATTGAGGCTTATGGTCACATGCTCTATTTATGGAGGAGAAACTCACCCTTACCAATAGTGTCTAGTGTCCTCAGAGGCACAAATCACCTTTCTGGGTAATACCTGTCCCTCCCTGTGTCGAAGATAGTGGTGCCTTCAAAATAAGCATATGGAGCAAGAAGGAGCAATGGGGTTTCACCGGTGTACTTGGTTCATGGGCTCTCCCAGAAGATTCAGCCTTAAGACTCCCCTAGCCACAGTCCAACCCTAAGATGAGTGTGGTGTGGGTCCCTGTGGTGATCTGAACTGGCTGGGATATTGATTGCTTATGTTTCGATGAGGCATAGCAATGTATCCCCGGAACACCGATCTCGGTGTTCCGAATGTTGAGTTTCCCCCAAACCCGCTCCCTAACCCTGCAGCCTAACCCTAAGTCCTCCCCCGCAGCCTAACCCTAAGTCCCCCCCACAGCCTAACCTTAAGTCCCTCTCACAGCCTAACCCTAAGTCTTCCACCACGCTACATAACCCTAAACCGCTGGCAGCGGCGCTTCCGAAAGTGAATGGGTGAGTATGCGAATCGCATACTCACCCGTTCATAAAGAAAACATTCTGAGAGGACTCGCATTCGAAATAGGGACAGCCGAAAAACAGCTTTTAGCTGTCCCTAATTTGCAGTGCAAGCCTTCGCAGCGGAGAATCGCAATGGTGCAATGACTGACTGCACTGTGCTCTGTCTTCAGGAACAGCTAGAGATTAACATTTGAGTTAAAAAAAATATAAAGCTATTTATCATTTTATGATATTAAAACTTTCTCACTTTTAATTATATTGAAGTTATATTTCAAACATTTACTTATTATTATAGTAAGAAAAAATACATTTCGGTAATAATAAATGGAAATGTTAAACTACAACAGAGCCAATGGCAATATTCTATTCCTGTACATCTATTACTTTAATCTTATCTTGGTAAAATAAAATGACATAATTTATCGAAAACACATTAATTCTACAAGATGACATAAATGCCCACATCAGTCTTTCAAGACTAGAGTATTATTTCATGTAAATTGAACACACCAGTAATTAATAGGAATAATGGTTGTACCAGGCAAAACAAAAAGGTTATTGTATATGGGAAATAGGAAACACAATCTCTTATTCTTGAAAAATGTGCTGAAAGTTCCTTAGGGCTAGAGATTCCAAAAATTGATTAGTTTGTAAGAAGAAACAGCACCATGAATTTCAACAGAGGTCATATATAACTTTATGATAACGCTGATTAGAAACAAACTATCTTTTAGAACATATCCTATTGCTTGCTTTAAAGTATTGACTTGGCATTCTTATCTCTGTATATAGCTTAAAAGTGCAACAAACGTAATGTGAAGTGACATTTTTTCTGCAAAGTCTTTGTTAAGTATTGCTATCAGTAAGAAAAATGATAATAGTTAAGCTAATGAACCTTCTTCCAGGCAAAGGAAGGAAAAAATATGCTATAAAGCAACTCAATCCCAGCTTTTTGAAAGTAATGATTGATAGTAATATGAATCTCCAAAATGGATTGTTTAATCTTGCTCAAGTTTGTGGTGCTTAAGGTATTCTGGACTGGAGACTGGAATGATATTGCACATCCTTGAATATAATAACAAATTTAGTGGAATGGATGAAAGAGGTTGTATTGCAAGAAAAAGCAAAATGTGAATTCATTAGTTGTTATAGGAAAGTTGTTAAGAAAATATAAATAGAAAAAGGTATAAAATAAAATTTTTCACCTTTTAAAAAATTTGGTAGAAGTTTAAAAACACATTTTTAGTAGTGGTTAAAGAACACAAAGGCAATTTGACAGGTACCTGATTTGTGCATGGACATTATATTCTAAAAGAAAAGGGTTTGGTATAAAAAGACTTTTTGGAGATATAGCAGATTGCTTGATCCTGCAATTGTCAGGGTGGAAGAGCAAATGGAAACCTTCTTTCATAAAGAAGTATCTCCACCCCTGTCAGAATTCATGGACCCTGTAGGGATTATAGTAGTGGTGTTCCCTTTTTTTATAGCTTTGGTGCCACTGACTGGTGTATAGGTCCTTCTTCATTCCCTGTCATCATTTAATCTGTCCCTTGGTACCTTGTACACTGTCTAGAAAGAAGGTATATATTCGCTTTACAGCCCTATAGCGATGGCTGCCGTAATTTTTTGTCAGTTTCTTGCTCCTCCTACTGCGAAAGGGTAAGTAAAAATTTTCTAACCCTAACCATCCCCCTGCAACCTGCCCTTAACACTCCCCTAACCCTAATCTTAACCCTCTCCACAGCCTAACCCTAGCCCTCTGCTAACCCTAATGATCCCCATCCCGCAGCCTAACCCTAACTCTCCTCTAACCCTAGCCATCCACATCCTACAGCCTAACCTTAACTCTCTTCTCTCTGCAGACTAACCCTAACCATCCCCATCCCGCAGCCTAACCCTAACTCTCCTCTAACCCTAGCCATCCACATCCCACAGCCTAACCTTAACTCTCTCCTCTCCGCAGCCTAACCCTAACCATCCCCATACCGCAGCCTAACCTAAACTCTCTCCTCTCCATAGCCTAACCCTAACCTTCCCTGTCCTGCAGCCAAACCTAAGTAATCCCCTCTCTGGAGCTTAATCCTAACCCTTCCTGTCCCACAGCTTAACTCTAACCAGAACGAGAACCTTGTTGCAATCAGACCATTCGACAAGGTACCTATTCTGGAATTAAATTTTTCGATATTGAAAGAGGGTCAGCAATGATACAGGTGAAATTAAGCTTTTAGCTGTATTATTGTTGAATATGGGCATGACATCCCCCAGAAAGGAACTCTCATTTGCCATGTATCACAGTTCATGTCTCTACTATCCATTCCTGTTCTCAGTCTGCTGATGATTGCTGATTAGTGATTGGACTACTGGGGTGCTGCTGCCTAGCAACATCAGGCTCAGTTCTTCTTGCACACAGGTGCAACCAGCTCTCACCAGCACAACCCTATAGTACTTAACCCCAGCACTTTTCTCATTGCCAGAGTATCAGGCTCGCTAAAGTTACCTTGTGTGGTTCTGCTCCAGCGTTTGTAGCTGTCTATCCCTCGTGCTCCAGTGTTCCCAGTGCTCTGTTCCTGGTATCTTACTACAGTACTTCTGCTAAAATTCACCATTCCTTGTGTTCAGCTTCTGGCTCCCTGCTTGCCATACTACTGTACCTGTCTAATTGTGCTCCTGCCTCCTATTCATTCCTCACCTTCACTATCAACCACCTCTTCCAGAATCCCCAGGGCTGATACCTGTTTAGCGACCTACCCTGGTCTGCAGGCAAAACCATCCCCACCATCTGGGACTCTGGTGAACAGGGGAGTAGCGAGAGTGGAGCCAATGGAGCTTGTGCTCTGGGTGCTGACAGAACAAAGGGGCGCTGCAGAGCACAGACAAGTGCCATCTCCAAATGCCTAATATGCTAATATTACATATGGGACAATATTAGGGGTAGGGATGGTACATGGTACACTATATAATGTACAAGGGGAGAATATCATGGGTCTGGGTATGACACATATAATATATGTGGGGTAAATTATGGATATGCACACTATATACTGTTTATAGTGTAAAATTTCCCAAACCATAATGTAAACCACATATTAGAGTATGTGTTATTCCCAGACCCATAATATACCCCACATGTGCTTTATATAGTGTGCCGTGACCATAGCTATATAATGTAAGGGAGACAGTAATTGAGATGTGTAATGGAGGGGCGGAGAGATGTGTAATGTAAAGGGGACAGGGGGGCAGGACCGCCATTAAGGGGGTACAGCCGGGACCTGATGGGGGCCCGCCGATACTTACCGAGATGTGTAATGTTAGGGGACAGGGAGGGAGAAAATATAGGGGGGGATATGTTATTAGAGGGGAGAGACCAAAGGAAGAATCAATGTGAGGCAGGAAGAGGAGACCCCAACAATCAATATTCATTTAAGTAAAAACAACACTTCCTTTTAGCCAGCAAATGTCAGGGAACGTGCTCACCCCACTCCCTGGCAACTACACTATGGGAGGACGGGGTTGGGGGGCGCTGTAGCATTCACTTGCTCTGGGTGCCATTTATACATGCTTCACCTCTGCTGGTGAATACTGGGCCTCGTTTTAAACCCTGCTTCCAGGTTATAAGTCCAATTTATGATCGGGCCCTGATTGCTTCCTCATGATTCCGTGACACCATGGTCCAGATCCTGGGCTATGGCCACCAGGGGAATTACGCACGCTGCGTGCGTAATTCCCCTGTCAGCTATAATGTGCACATGCGCTCATCATCGTTACGTGAGCGTGCCAGCCAGCGTACGTAACTTTGTTACATATGCTGGTCGGTACAAAAAAGGGGCCGGCCAACAGGTTACGTTTGCCGTATCTTGTTAGATAGGGATTTAAATAAGGGGACGGAGCATGGGAAACCCCATTACGACAGGTCATACATTTTAAGGTAGGAATCTGGACACGTAAGTGTTCAGATTTGACTACCTTGAGCAGGGAGTGCAGGGGGCATTCACTCCTCGCTACGCTACAATACTTAATGACCTCGCACGTCCGTAAGATTTTGTGTAGGTCAGGATCTAGCCCCATGTTTTACCATTTCCCAAGTTACCCTGCGCTGCTGCTGACCCCGATGGACATTTACAGGAATCCAAAGCACAAAGTTTTGGATGAAATTTAATCTGAACGCTCTTTGATGGACAGTAACTACAGTGAGAACTTTTCTGAAGGGTTTAAACTACTTAACAGTAGCTGACTACTTTCATTCACAGACTTAGTTTGAAAAGTTAATATGTGTATTGTTTCAAGATAGATTTACAGATCGGCACCTTTATTTTCACAGCTATTACAAAAAATAAAACATTTGCCACTTAACACTTGTTGGGCTTGTTATTCATGGAGATCTGTTGGACTGCAGTGTTTTCTTTTAGTGCTTGTGATCCAGAAAAGTAACAAGCACTAATGAGTGTGTGTTTTCCAATTTTTTTTATTTATGTTTTAATAACAATTATGAATAAGAATCTATAATCATTTCAGTACAAACTGTAGGTTTATTCAGAACATGTGGTATACTATGCCAGTTGCCTATTGTTTTATAATTTGTTATTTTTCTATAGTCTTGTTTGTGCTTCTTCATTTTTTCAATAAATTATTATGCATTTTAAAGTGGAGATTGTGTTTTGGGTCTGCAAGCAGGAATAATAGTCTTTAAATTAATTTTTGAATGTAATTAATTTTATGTAAGTTTTGTATTGAATTTTCCAGAGTAAACAGCATCAGACAATGAAACAGAATTTGCAAATACATGCCCAAGAATGTGAAGTAGAAAATATAAGATTTAGACTTTTATTATAGTGTAATGAGTGTTTGAGTCCATTTTTCAGCTTTAAAATGCAGTAGTTCCTTTATAAAATGCTGATTAAGGCAATTTTGCTATCAATGTAAAAACACAAAGAAGAATGAGCTTTGAATATATCCTACTAAATTTACTAAAACCTATATGAAATAAGTAAATTCGTGCACATATACATAAGCATAAACATATAAATAAAATTAAAATCTAGCAGTGTTCTAAGAGCATTAAATGGGACCCCAAAATATATTTCTCATTAAATCTCTGATCCTCTGCATATTATACTGCAATCGTAAGATGTTTCTCTCCAGCTTATTCCATATAAATTTACTAGAGTTAGGTTGAATAAATGAATGGATGAATGATAGTTGCTGTTTGACTTGCTAATAGTCCTTAAATATTTTGAAATAGTTCCTTGAAATCTTATTGTACGATATTAGTGTTAGTATATACACAGTAATTGTAAACACCTATGGACCTAAGACAAAGACTAGGCCGCACCAGTATATAAATAATTAAATACAATAGCCAGTTCTCAAGGATTAGGTACTATCCTGGACCCTATATATAGATAATATGTACAAAACAAAAGGAAGGGGTGTACCCTAAAATTAGTAGCCCCACATAGGGACTCTTATAGAGTCCAGACCGGACCCTAGACAAAGCCTCGTTCTGGGCGAAACGCGCGTCAGGTGTCCGGTCTGGCAGCGCTCATCATCTGTTTACTTGCGTGCACCTACAATTTCATCTTGAATCTTCACCTGCCAGCCCTTGTTTCTTCCAGCCGGGGGACGCCGTTTGTTTTGAACAGCCAGAGTAGGGTAAGATACGGGCACTGGAAAGTACGAAGCGTGTCCTTGCGGCCACTAAACCCACTATAGGGATTCCTTCCCTTAGGAGCTAGATTGTGGTGGTCCCCAGGTGGTATGTTCAATTTTTGATTTAATGTGTATCTTAATGTTGTAGCAGCATAGCTTCACACTATGATGTTTCTGTTTTGTTTCTATATGTTCGCCCATTCATGTTCTATATTTTAATCATGTTTAATTAAAGCTCAATTTTTTAAGTGTTTTTGTCTCTATAATTATATTAGAGTGCATCTATAAGAGTCCCTATGTGGGGGTTCTAATTTTAGGGTACACCCCTTCCTTTTGTTTTGTACCTATGGACTTAATATCACTACATACGATCTTAGTCCAAAATACTTTATATAGCAATCACAATAACAGTCTGTATTGTGATATATTTACTCACATCGGAAAGGCTCCATATAGGAAAGGCTCTGTGAGTAAATATATCACCACACAGAATATAGGTGGATGTACAGCTCTGAATCCGATCCGAAAGGTTTACTTACAGAGGATCACCTTATGTTCTAAGATTAACATAACACTCACTTTAGCAAGTAGGATGAACAGCCGAGCCTGTCAGATTTTATATTATGGAGGTGCATTGATGCAGGGTATTTCCTCAAACATAAAATTGTATAGATGTAAATGAAGAACTTATCATAAAATCTTATATTAATATATCATACGTAAAAAAGTTTTCTTAAGGATCATTTCATTCAGCACTGTACTTTTAGCACATATGCATTGTCACTTCTTTGGCGCAAAGCATAAGCACTATTTCCACTATACATTACATTGGAGAACCCTGCACTTGCATTTGGATCGCTGGGTAAAGGGAAAATATCTGCACGTGTGGCTGAATTGAGCTTGACTGCACTGTGTACATACTACTGTTCTTGACAAGGAATCAAGACCAGCAGCTGTGTCTAACTCCCGCTTATGCCTCCCAGTTTTTGCCTTTGAATGTACGGCACACAGGAGGCATTTAGCTTTCTGTTCAGGTCTGGAAATGTTTGCCTCCTAAACATTATCCAGACAAAGGCAGTCATTGGTCAGAAGCATTCAATTGATGAAAGGTACCAAGCAGGGCCAGATTAAGGTTTGTGGGGACCCAATCCACATAATCAACAATATATTTACCAGGTATCCTTTTTAATTAAAACTGGAACTTCCTTCTTATTGTATTTTAGGCAAACTCTGTTTTCAATTTGCAAAGTACATGGTAAAGGCTTCTTTATTGTTATGTTATTTAGACTCTTTAGACTATTTTATTTTTTTAAATGAGTGTATCGTGTTTCTCTCTTTTCCTCACACATCTGCTGCAAACAGTGAAAACTATTTCATTTTTGCAGGGATAATTAACCAATTAATTTCCTCAATATTAGGGATGGCTTGTGACCCCCTCTCTCCTACCCCTATTGCAAAGTATAAAGGCTTCTTTATTGTTATGTTATTTAGACTCTTTAGACTATTTTATTTTTTTAAATGAGTGTATCGTGTTTCTCTCTTTTCCTCACACATCTGCTGCAAACAGTGAAAACTATTTCATTTTTGCAGGGCAGGGAAACCAATTAATTTCCTCAATATTAGGGATGGCTTGTGACCCCCTCTCTCCTACCCCTTTACTTTTTTCCTTATTATATATTATGTGTGTATGTAT
>WWET01004144.1:18622-48484 GCA_011038615.1 Limnodynastes dumerilii
TAAGAGCAGTGTTGTACATAGCTCTGCAGCAGCGCCATAGAGAGCCCTGCCTCCCCCCTCCCCTCTTCTGCTAGGATTATCGGTCCCAGCAGAGGAGGTGTATGGTACCGATAACAGGACATTTCCCTTGCAGGAAATCGTCCCGTTTATCGGCCCACCCCCTGCTGGGACTGATAATCGTTGTAGTGTATGGCCAGCTTTAGTGTATGTGATGTCAAAATGAACTCCATAAAACAACACAAATAACTAATAAATAGGAAGTGGATTCCAGGTGACTGTAAATATGTAAATAATATCCATAACCTTTGTGGGAAGCCTTCAGGAAACGCCACTGAGTCAGATCTACTGTGCTGTAAGCGCACCAAATTACTATAGTTATCTCTAATGAACTGTGGTTATTGTCAGTCCAGCCAATGTCAAGTGTATGGAATTATAGGACCAACTCAAATTTTTGTACACCGGGCTGCACATTGGAGTCTCTTATGTTATGGGCATCTAAAGTGCAATAAAACTTTCAATGGGAGATCCCAGCAGCTAGGGATTCTGTTTACTTTGCCAAACTATTGAGGGGTTACTTAGACATGTGAAGAATACTGTAACTTCTAAAGTAACATTGATCCAATCTCTGACACTGCCTAATTATAAATATTCTTAAAAATTATTTTTAGTTTAAATGATTTTAAGCTAAAGCAAGACTGAGGTTGTAGAGAAATGTTTTTTTTTTTTTTACTACTATTAATCATTCTCTGGTTTTCAAAGAAACTGGTAATAGCTTACCAATATGCGATGTGCAAAAAATAAACATTGGAACTAAATTTGTTCTCCATTTTAATAATTTTGTTTTGTGTGGGTTCCAGAAACATTTGATAAGCTTTAAAGCACCTGTTTCCTAACACCAACGGATAGAATGCACACAGAGTATATTGTAATAATTCAATGGCATGATTATGCTTAAAAGTCGCCGTTTGGTTTGGATACTGAAGGAAAGAGAAGTCATACAAAGGACAATAAAAAGTAGCAATTTTTTTTAATGGTAAAAAAGAAAAGTCATTTTCAGTGCATACACAACCAGCATGCCATGAAATTCATCTTTCTAAGTGTGCTCCCATCACACTGGAAAAATGGTTAAAGGTTTAAAGGGGATTTGTGTTGTCCAGGGTCTGGCTGTCAATTTTTTTCCTGGAGGACAAACCCACAGCAGTGGCCCATATTTGAGACACCAGAAGTTTTGCTGCACCAGCCAAATAAAACATAAGTAATTGGCAAATATGCAAGGACTAAGGGTGCTCCTCAAATCTTAAAATCTATAAGAGTACTCATCAAGAAAAAGGTGTCGGTAATATCTGAAACCCTCAAATGAGACTCAATGGGCGCACACCTAATATATATGAGAGGCAGAGTCAATGATCGCTTTAAAAAATATATATATATCTTTAATTAATTACATAGTATAAAAAACATGAGGGCAAAAATATTCAGACATAGACATACACATACAGCAAAAATGGCTATACATCTCAAAAAAGCAAATAACACCAGGAGAACACCGCACTCTAACTAATGTAGCAAGAAGACCCTAATAAAAATACTAGCAGCCTCAGGCCCACACTTCGCACTTCCGTGCAGTAACTCTTACCCTACCCTGGTGCTTCCTGGGTTGCTGAAAAGAGAAAAATACAAAAGAGAGAAAAAACTAGCAGTGCAGCGATCCACCAGTGCACATGGAAGGCATCTCCGCAGGAGACTGCTGTCCGGCCACCCAAGGCGCGTTTCACCCTGTGGAAAGTCCATAAAGTTATGAATACTTCTGTGCTTAAATTATCCCCCATAGTAAGGCTCTATACCCCTCTACACATAAAGCTTTATATTCATACAGAGCCCTATAAAAGAGTTACTTAGAGGCCTACTATGGGGATCTTTTTAACAATTTAATATAATTACTCCAAGTGCTTCTTTATTTTTCTATATATAATATTTTTCATTTTAAATTTTTTCATTCTTTATTTTTATTTCTATTATTTACTTTTCCTTTATTTTCCATTTTTTTTTACAATTTTATTTTATTTATTACTTTTTCATATTTTCCCAGTTCAAACTCTATTCCTATTACAATCATTTGGTAGCAAAATGGTCTCACCTTTAATACCTCCCAATGCACAGTGTATGTATTTGTATTGAATGTTGCCCTATTACCTTTTGTATTTATATACATTGTTATTTCTGCATTAGTCAGTTTCACCTCCAAAGCTGGTTCTAACTGCATTTAAGCTGTAACCTCCATTGCCTAGGAACGGCCCAAACAGCAGGAAATCATTAAATAACCCCTACAATTATCCTCAATAAGTGAGTGCTATAATTAGAACTTTAGCTTCCTCCTCTCGCTATGGACCACAGCTATTGCCCTGATGAAGCCCATTAATGGGTGAAACGTGTGAGATTGTCCAGTAATGAGAGCTCTCGCAAGCAGTAGTGAGAATCATAACAGAAGGATCTGTAAACACATTCAAACTGCCTGAACCGGAGTGTGCACGCTCACGGTCTCAGGCTGGAGAAGGAGCGCCACTCTAACCATAGCAGATACGCACAACCAGAGGCGGAGGAAGGCACTGGTTATTCCTAGCACTGAGGCAGAAGGGAGGATATTAATCCCCAACCAAGCAGCTAAAGCAGGTGGGACAGGAGACCAGAACGACAGCAACAACTTAAGATACTGCTGTTATCCTTCCCACCACTACTGTACTGTGTATGACTAACAGATATAGCATAACATCTTGGAACCTGCATTTGAAACCACGCACCACCTACTGATGATAGTAATGTTTTGAAGCTGAATACCAGCACCAAATGATATATACTACTACTCCAACTGAACTTATTCAACAAAAAACCAATGAGGATATCCCATAGAGAACTTTCTAATTCTTGCACTAATAAATAAATAAATAACTCTAAAGACATTTGATTGATATACTTTATTCATGCTTATTCCAGTGGAGTGTGGGGTATACTTTTTTCATTCACTGTCAATATAGTCCTAACCTAACAGAAGGGCTTTAGAGAGTACTGGGGAAAACCCTCACCACCCCTCATTAGTGCCTACCTGTATAGCAGCACTGAGTGCAGCTCCACAAATTTTTATCTAATTTGATCAAAGTCATAGCGCAGTTTGACATATCCTTACTACTAACCCATTTATTATACTATAGAAAAGATTTATAGATGATGTCCTGTGCAAACCACTTTCTGGACTACATCAAAAACAACCCTTTCAACCTGGCCTTCACTTCTAAAATAAAAAACTTGATTGGAGGATTTACCCCTATGTGGGGTCTGGGATCAATGGGACAGACAGTCACTATTTACTTCCAGTGGGTAGATGTTTAAAGGGCCCAAAACACACACTGTTGTAAAAAAGTCTTATCTGTAATCCACGAATCCTTCAGACCTCCTACTCCACCGACGCGTTTCTGCTCTATGCGAGCCTTTTTCAAGGTGTAACCTAGAGCAGAAACGCGTTGGTCGAGTCTGAAGGATTCATAGGGGTAAATCCTCCAAAGTTTTTTATTTTATATATATTTTTAAGAAGAATTTATTTAATAAAATGTATTAAAATTTTGAAGAAGTGGTTTCTATACATGGCAAAGTCCTAGAAATACATTTATTATACGTATTAAGCCCAAAGGCCTACATGGTGAGTTGCTCCTTTTCACCCTAACTACTTCTGCATTTGTTAAATATTGCACAAGATCTTTCTCTCTTATCTTTTCTGGATATATGGATGCATGGTCTTATTTGGTGGAAGAGCCCAGTAGTAATCCCAAAAGGAATTATCTACATGCATTAAGCCCAAGGGGCTATATGGTGAGTTGTTTTCTTATCGACAGCTAAGAAATATTGCACAAGACCTTTCTTTAATTTCCCTTACCTGTACGGCTGCATGGAGGGACCTGGAGATATAGCCCAGTGGCATACTGATGAGTGACAGTCCTACAAATCTAAGAGGAACTTTTGGAACGTGGATACAAAGACCTTTACTATATGCATCAAGCCCAAAAGTGCTCAAATGTGAGTAGATTGTCTTTTGGCTTCCTTAAACTTATTTGAAGTTATAGCACAAGGAAATTTTTCTCTTCTTTTTATTTTCATATATCCCAACCAAATAACGGAGCATAACTTGATTCAAGATAAAGAAAGAAATAAACACTTTACTTTCAAAACACTTTTATTGAACAAAGAGACTTGTTAATCATTCTGTTATTTATTGTAAAGTGCACATAAGTAATACTCTAACATTTTTTCATATTCAATACGACCAGAACATCTTTCCAAATTAAGGAGGAACTAAAATGTGATACCAAAGGGATCATCTATCTCCTGCAATGCCCATGTGGCCTAAAATATGTAAGCCGCACCATAAGATGCCTGAAAGCAAGGGTAGCTGAACATGTAAGGGATATAAAGAACCAAATGGCCACCCACAGGGTCCTACTAAACTTCATGAAGAAGCACCAATAAGCAGGACCGATAAGACTATCCTCTACTCTCCAAACTTTCAAGCGCTCACTTAAAACTCACCTCTTCAGACAAGCTTACCAAATTCCTCAACCCACTTCTTAGCATTTGCTACACTATTTAACAACTAGTTTGTTATCCAATTAAGCACCAATAAGCAGGACCGATAAGACTATCCTCTACTCTCCAAACTTTCAAGCGCTCACTTAAAACTCACCTCTGCAGACAAGCTACCAAATTCCTCAACCCACTTCTTAGCAATTGTCTACACTATTTACAACTAGTTTGTTATCCAATTTCCTTTCTGTTACATAATTAACACAAATTGAACACTTTCACTTTCCCTATGTTTTGCTGCTAACACTGCTGTGTGACTGGATCTTACAGAGCTCTAAGCACTTTTACCATGCAACCTGGCTGAACCATTCATATGATACAGTATATATTGCGCTTATGTATCAATCCCCAATGTCCTATAGATTGTGAGTCTGTGAGCAGGGCCCTCTCAGCTATCCAGTCTGTTTGTTAATACCCAGTCTTATTACAATGATTGTTAAAATTGTAAATCTGATGGTGCTATATAAACACCTGTTAATAAATAAAATAAATATTTGTGCCTTCGTGCTACCAAAATAGCAAGAATGCTTTTGTGTTGAGTTAAAAAATTCTCTGCAATTAACCAAGAGTTTAGACTTCTAAAAGAGACACGTGGATCAAAGTAAACCATGACTAGATAATTGCCTGTTATGGTTTTATAAAAATGGCAGGACCAATATCTCATCTCAATTCAATATATATTTTTAAAGATGAAATACCAGCTCAGCAACAAATGACATGTACAGGCTACTCTCAACTCCTTCAGGGAAGTATGGGTTGCAAAAATCTATTCAGAATATAGAACCTAGAAAAGAAATAAAATATTAAGTGAATCATTCGAAAGCCAATTACTAAATGCATTATATTGTACCCATGTTTTTTTTTTTTTTTTACATATTTTTGAAAAGAGACTTTACAAATAGACAATAGAAATGAAAGCCTCAATATCTTACCTTAAGTTCTTTAGTTTTTCTCTGTATGTTTTGTGACACAAGCCAAGTACCATTTTAGTACCCTTCATTGCATGTTCTTTAATGCATTTATGTATTTGCTGACATATACCCTCCAGAACTGAACTCAGTATTAGAGGCAAGACCGTAACAATGACCAATTGTGCCCAAAGAAACATGAGGGTTCCTTAAATACCAGGGGCTAGATTTACTAAACTGCTAAAAAGGAAAAATGGTGATGTTGCCTATAGCAACCACTGATGTTCTAGTTCTTACTTTCCTGTTACATACTAGAGTATGCCAGCTAGAATCTGATGTCTTGCCATGGGCAATATCTCCATGTTTCCTTTTCTGCAGTTTAGTAAATCTAGCTCCAGAAGTTAAAGGAGACAACACAACACAATTCTTAATCAACCATAATATGTAATTAAGAATGAAACAAAATACATGATTGCTATTTAGCTTTGGTAATGTTCATCAGGTATCCAGGAGCCCCTATCTCTGTTGTCAAGGTGGACAGGTCAAAACAGGTACTTCTGCAGTCAGTTCTGTAGGCAAGATTGGGTTTCTGACCTTGTGCCCTGTATATATACCTATACTTATATACCCCAGCAGCAACAGAGCCAGAACTCTCTACCTTATTAGGTTATAAACATGTTTAAGCAAAATAATTGGTTCTTCTTATCTAATTTCTACATTCCACATATGTGCAGTATAAGCTAGCATTACATAATGACCGGCATATCAGACGGACGTCATTACCAGGAGACCTGCACAGCGTTGGAGTGAAGCGCCATGTCTTGGGGATTCCATCTGGCAGCTACAGACCAACTGCTCTGCGTACTTACCATCGTTTCCCTGGTATGGACTCCTGTCTTTTTTAATATTTTGTTGTGGATCCTATTAGCGCCTGAAGTTGTCCTTTCCCTTTTTAAATATGTCTACATATTTGCCCTTTTTTATCTTCTCCTTCACCCGCAAGCGCAACCCCCTACAAACCGCTGTATAATCGCAGAAAATTCTGCTGCGGTCTGGTGGAAGCAGCCGCCTTCTCCGCCTTCTTAGTTGCCCTCTTGCATAGGTTCCTGTCAACTGCTTTACCAAAACTACGCATGTGCCTGCGCGACGCATCAGACGACACGGAAGTGGCAGACAAACATGTGGACATGGATATGGACGGATCCGCACCCGCGGAGGAAGTAGCCGCCATACCGCTCGCAGCTCTGGAACGGGCTGCAGCACCAGAGCCAGAACTCTCTACCTTATTAGGTTATAAACATGTTTAAGCAAAATAATTGGTTCTTCTTATCTAATTTCTACATTCCACATATGTGCAGTATAAGCTAACATTACATAATGTCCTTATGTAATGTTAGCTTATACTAACATTACATCAACATATCACACATCCTTATCGGCATGTCTTGGTCTTGTAACGTCTGGTACTACACTGTATTTATAATACATATGCATATATTTTTCTATGTGAATATTATCATGACTGCAGCATTGATTTTCTTTCTTACATATGCATAAAAGTACATAAAAAATGGAGAACAGCAGCCATCTTTGGCTGCCTGGACACACCTATAAAGTAAATATAGAAATTTACTAGGTGTGTGAGTATATTAGACCACATAAGAAATACAATGTTGGTCCATAATGGCCACCATGGTTTGTCTGGGAGTGACAGCTTTGTCTGGGGGTTTCACCTATTTGGTTTCCTGTGTGCTCCGAGAAACACTTCTATTACCAGTTGCAGGTAACCTGTCTCCATTTTACATTTGCAGAGTATTAGTGCATAGACAGGTATGGAACCTGAAAGGTAAGGTGTAATCTTCAAATCGCTAGTGTTGGTTACGGACTCTTCCATGTTTAGCTTAGGCTTTATAACCACACATTGCTACATCATATGATGACAGACAGCCCAGCATAAAACATTGGCTTAGTACCAATATGCATCTGTGTATTTCTATTGTGTATATACTATGGTCTCTATCTTATTTGAAAATTGTGCTTGTTTTTGACCAACACTGTACTTTTTTTGTGGTCTAATACACTCACATTTCTTCTTTGAGCATGTTATTGTACAATAAGTAGCGTGCACTAATTTAAGTGACGATTCTTGAGAAACCCCTTTGGTTTTATGTTTTTAGTTGTGTTAAGTGTTGCTGCTTAGAAGCTAAGATTCAAAAACTTAAGACAAACGATGAGACATTTTTAGCATATTAGCATTTTTCCCAACATTCTAACTTGGGGCCGGATCCAGAACTACGTCCATCTTCCATAGAAGTAGTAGCTACTGTTTATTGAACTACGTCCGTCTATGGAGGACGGACGTAGTTCTGGATCTGGCCCTTGGTGTGTACAAAATAAGCAAAAACCCACAACAAATTATACAAGGACAAACGCCACCTATTTTCAGCCTGTGGCCCATGAATTGTTATGTTCTGACAAACTAAGGAAAACTTGGATGTATAATACAATGTATGTTATGCAAACTATGCCTATTACATTTAGTGCAATGTCCTTCTGATTACTTTAATTTTCTACCTACTTATCTTATTTCTATCACGTCAAGAGTAGAAACAAATATTTACAAGATGGACTTAGATCTAGATTGGTGTAGGTCCCCGTAGCGAACGTCCCTATTTCGAAAGGGCCGTTCACTCCCAGCCAGTTCGGAACTGGCTGGGAAATCGATTGTTCATGCCTCGAAGAGGCATAGCAATAGATCCCCGGAGCACCAAACACGGTGCTCCATTAGCCAACTAAACAAAACCTACCCTTTCCCTATTTCAAACCCTAAGTCTCCCCCCTGCAGCCTAACCCTAAGTCCCCCCACCCGCAACCTAATCCTAAATCACACCCCCAGCCTAACCCTAAGTCCCCGGAGTCCCTTTCCAATGGTCAGGTCCGGCGGCGCTGGAGGCTTTCCCGAAAATTCATGCGTGAGTATACGAACCGCATACTCACCCACTCATAAAAATAAAATTATGCGGTGTTACACATAAAAAAAAAGCTACTTTCGGCTGTCCCTATTTCGCAATGTGAAACATGGCTGCGGGGACTCGCAACGAATATGGATATAGTAGTATAGTTGTGGTCTGGTGTTTAAATTTATATAATAAATGGATGAAAAACAAGCTTGAGGTAACTTTATTAAGCAAAAGTAATTTTTTTTGTTAATGTGCCAAATAATGTGTCCTACTTTACTAAGTCATTAATTATTCATAGCTGTCAGCTGTTTATATATTTCATTACTTATCTGTCGCAACATGTGCTGCATTTCCATCTAAAGGAACAAATGCAAGAAGCTACACTAGTTATTTGTGTGATGAATGTCAATTTAAAGGAAATTTGTACAATTACTGTACCTAGCACTGGAAAACATGACAAAAACAAACAAACAAACAAACAAACAAACCCTAATATCTGTAGGAAACAAAAAATGCACTCATACATATCTGTGTTTTGTGCATTAACTTCTGTATAGGAAATTAACTACAGAAAATGTAATAAAAGTATGTTTTATGGGATCTGTTATAGATGGAGGAAATAAAACAGTAAAATGATGTGCATTTTATGTAGTAAGTTTGCTTTCCAGTTTCATCATTTTTAGAATACAAACCGGTATCTTCAAGAGAGCACATTTCATCTAAATATATATTTTTCACAGCTGTCTCACCTTGCCTGAATAATTCATGTTTAACAAATAAAATAATTCCTTCTTGACTAAATTTAACATGACAAATTGTTATTTGCTTTTTATGGTTGTTTACCATTAGATCTCCCCCTTCTATTTAATAGCGGATATGTAGAAATATAATTTCAGTTCATACCACCAGAAGCTAGGTCACTTAAGGTGATACAGTGCAGCTTGTGGCTAAGAATGACCGTGCACTGAAATGAAATTTAAGCTATGACAACTAGATCTAAATTATATATTTTGTTTAAGCATTGCAACATTGTAAGATATTGTGATGGGTAACCCAGGACCACCATGAATATTTTCAGGTTGCATGGGTGATTCACTCAGTCAATCAGTTGACTAGTAGCAAAGGTTTGAAATAACTATTTTTATGTTACTACATGGTAAATTATAGGCAAATATAGGAAATTAGGCAAATGTTTTACAATATTCACCAGGAAATATGTTGATTGGTAATGTTTTCTCAATTTATTTGTGTAAATATAAGGCCTTGGAAATTATTCAACATATTTTTCATAAAAGCAAAAGCAGATCTGATAAAATAAAAAAAAAAGAAATAAACAAAGCACTGGGTCTGAAGCAGAGGTTACACCAGGTCATGTAGCATTTTTAGGTGTGATTTCTGACCAATTTCTGACCTTTGCATTAGTATTTCATAGATCACCCTCCTAGATGTTCTGGACTGTGAGTTGCTTTTCAGACATGCAGCCACTGATTGCTTACAGTCAGTAAGAGGTACAGAAGCAGTATTGATTATGTCAGTGAGAAGAGCAGACACAGTGAGAGATTGAGCTGGTGATGGTAAAAGAGTGAATAAGGTATGTAAGAGACAGTGGCAGAAAGGGCTACAGTGAGAATGGTAGGGAGATGGTTATAGATGGAACAGTGGGAAAATGAGTATAATAAACAGTGGGTAGCTGAGTATAGAGGGAACAGTGGGGAGAGAGAGGACAGAGGCAGAGAGGGGTATGGAACAATCAGTGGGGAGAGAACTATAGAGAGAACAGTGCTGAGAGAAGAATTAAACTCGATTTAGCCAACGTGTTGGGAGGGAGTGGGTTGACAAGGTAATATGGGCTGGTCTGCTGCCAGCATTTCAGTGATGCAGAATCAATACAGGGCAACCCTTGGGCCTAATCCAGAGCTACGCTGTGCCGTACTTCTTAAGTATGGCCAGCTTAGCTCATAAGCACTCCCCCCGATACTATCCCTGTCCCGGTGTAATTACCCACTGTTAAGCCGGCTGAAGGCTACCTTAACTTCAGCCGATGTAACAGTGGGTAATTACGCCGGCCACAGAATCGTAAGTCCCTAACCCAGCCTTCCCTTCCTAATTTCCCTCCCTCCCCCCGCCTACCTTCCTTAACTACGGCGTAGTTATGGTGCTACACGCCCCTTCGTCCGTAACTACTCTGTAGTTACGGACGCCCAATCCAGGGCACCCTGATAAATCAATTACGCCGGGCAACATCTGCCCGGCGCATGTGCAGAACGGCAGATATGCTGTTCTTACGTATATGGCCGCTGTAAAAATGACAGCGGCCGTAGATCTGGATCTGCCCCCTTGAGTCTGTACCAAAATGTTCCCACCCAAAATATTTATATATACTGTGTATAAAATCTGATTGCATTGGAACAATATTCTGGGGTTGGAATTGTGTCAGAATTGCAAAGTAATTGAACACTTCATTATACAACATAAGGCTTTGTGAGGTAATGCACTATTTTACATGTTGAGGTATTTTCTATTTAATCTATACTTATACTTTGTCTATTCTGTTTACCTTATATTTCCTAACAATTTATTCTCCAGAATCCAGGCATTAGGCTCCAGGAGCACAGCATTGTAAAGCAGGAGGGCAGCATTAAGAAGCAGGAGCGCAGCATTGTGAAGCAGGAGCACAGCATTGTGAAGTAGGAGTGCAGCATTTTGAAGAAAGAGCGCAGCATTGTGAAGCAGGAGCTTAGCATTGTGAAAGAGTAGCACAGCATTGTGAAGCAGGAGCACAGAATTGTGAAGCAGAAGCACGGCATTGTAAAGGAGGAGCACCACATTGTGAAGCAGGAGCACAGCATTGTGAAGCAGGAGCGCAGCATTGTGAAGCAGGATGTAATAATCTCTCCAATGGTTCTAGGAGCACTGCCTGCATGTTGAGAGTCTGTCTCTTGGACATTGCAGTACAGTTGGCAAATATATTTGAACTGCTGCTACTACAAGTGTTCTTCCTGCCATTGAAGCTGTTTACCATCATTATGAATGGTATATATGTCTGTTTCTAAAATGTCAATTTGTTCTCTTCCATTAAACTACCAATGCTGATAAACCTCTCTCTATTCTATTCAGTTACCACTGCTGTCTAATATCATTGACAGTGATAATATGTATCTCTTTGACCCTACCCTTTCATTTCTGGGTTCTGTTAACCAAAATGAGCTCTTTTAGATAGGACACTGCATAAAGGTTTTATACAATAGCTGTTGTTGCCTGTTGTTGTCTGATCAATGTGTGTTGTACCACTTCTCTGCCATTTCTATAGCCAGTCAACTCACTGCAGCTTTAGACAGTAATGGTGAAAATATTGACACCTGAGTTATTGAGGTGTTCATTAGAAAATGATCTGATAATGATCGTGATATAGGTACAATTCAGATTTTCTAGCAACAGACGGTACAGAACCTCCATTGGTCCAGACATATATACATACGAGAACTTGACATGCCTGAGAACTCCAGTTTAGTGGGAGGCCCATCGCTGGTTTGGAGTGTCCTAGCTATGCCTTTACTGCTCCTTTAATCTCAGCTTCTTGCAGTCCATAGTGCACTACAGATGAGTCACCACTGTTGGTGTGACAAAATCAGTAAACCGGAAACACGGGGTGTTCTATCTATTGTAAACTTTTTACGATGAGCGTACGCTCGCTTGCGGTCGTAGCTCTGGATCAGGCCCAATGTCTTGTGTTAACTGTTTATATACAACTTTAAATTATTATGGTGTATCTGCAACCCACCCCCTCCTTCATTCCTGCACCCCTTCCTCCCTTCCCCCTTTAATGCAGAAAAACACAATAAACACTATAAAAAAGTAATAATACTGATGTAGGAAAAAACTGTTCCAAGTTATGGACTGGACCCAGATCTCCACTTCTGCTGCAGTCAGAGCACCTAGCACAGTGGCAGCAAAGATCTGAAGCGGGATCTCCCCTGCATCCTAACTCTAATGTAAGAGCGAGGGAGATTTTTTTACAGAGTTCCATTAGGAAGATCCTGCCTTAAGATTTCTGCATTGTCCCCGTGTAAAATGGGGATGGCTGGGTTGCATGTTAGCGCTTAACCCATGTCTTACTGTACTATTTAAATCTCTCCCCTTCACTCTTTGGGTACTCCCTATACATAACCCATCCTATCTTTCTCCACTGTCGGAAAGTCCTTCAATATGGAAGTCTAGATCCGAAGGATCCTGATCCATGCTGGAAGCCTTATTCACATTCATGGCCGATCATTTTGTAAGTCTGTATCTGGCCCTATAGGAAACCAACACAAATTAGGGGGGGGGGGAGTTTTAGGACAGATCCTAAATGACAATTTACAGTTTGTTTTTGAGCATTTGGACGGCATACTTTTTTCTGTACATGCGGAAGTCTAAAAAGTCCGCCTAGAAGAGGGGAGTGCCCTCCCCCTGTCACTCCCCCATCTTATGCGGACTTTATGGCAGATATGTTGCAGATATGGCAGACGTGTGAATCAGCAATTTGTATGACCGCTGATCCGTATGTAATTAACAAACCCTACCCATACTGTAAAATGTAAATGTCCCCCCTTTGTGCATAAATCGTATAGTATAGTATGTATATCAACCGAGTTCCGTATGATAGGCTTTATGTGCGGAAATGGTACATAACATCTGGAGGACACATGCGCCCTCCCCTCCAGACACCCCACTTATGCACTTTGGGCCGGATCCAGACCTACGGCCGCCCGAGGTCATTGGTGATGGCAGTGTAGTGGGGAGTGCAAGCCCCGTGCACTCCCCACTGTCGGTAGTAAATCTGGACACTTAACGTGTCCAGATTCCTATCTTAACTTTTCACATACCTGATCGTAATGGGCCATCCCCCGCCCCATCCCCTCATTTACATTTGTATCTCCGCCTTGACGGACAACCTCTCTCCTGTAACCTGTGGCGTACATAACAAACGTTACGTAAGCTGACCCATACAACGGCGTAAGAATGTTGTGCTCAAGATCATAACCTTCTAAACAGTGAAATTACGTGCGTGCTGTACCTAATTTTAATGTTGCACATACCTGAGGCCTGGGCCTATGTTATTATGCAAACTAATTGTTGGATTGTAGCTAGAAGTAATAATTAACAACCGTGTGCTCAACTAAATTTGTGATAGATGGTCCTTTTCCTTACTAAACCAAGTGGCTTGATCAAAGCTCAATCTAATCGATCCAGACTTCCGACTATTGTCACTTTAGACAGCGTCTGACAGTGGGACGAATTGCACACAAAAGTGGGTGTGGTTATTATAATATATGTATTATAATCTGGGATTTGTACTGTAGACCAATCCAAACTCCAGACACTGTGGCAGGTTCATGCAAGCAATCAGAGGGGGGTGGGGGGTTACCAAAGCACTCGCATGGCTGCAAAGATACAGAGGAGAATCCACTATTGGGTTGCCGCGCTTAGGGATCTAAATGCAGCACAATTGGATCCTAGGCTCTGGTCCATCATCATTATTTTTATCCTTTATTTGTAAACCACCAGCAAATGACACTAAACTTTACAAATTAATTGTTCATATTTTTTATTAGAATTAATATTGTGGTATTGTTCTAGTAAGGTCATGTGAAGGACCTGCATGGACCATCCGGATGGCAATAATGTAATTTAACATTTGCAAAACGCTTTCATTGTCCAAGAACTAATTCATGATGAACTGAGTGAAGAAAAATACACATGCCAACACTTAGGGTTCACACTGAAAACTTCTGCGAGCAGTACGTTACATAATTCTGTAAACCTAGTCCCATAAAAGCCCCAGTTTACACAAGTGCACAGGTTAAGAGGATTGTCATTGGAGCAGGCAAAATTATATTGACCTAAATTAACCCGTGCAAAATCTTACATAAGGCTATGGATACTGGAAGCAACATTTCATCTGTTTATATCTTAAACTCATACCAACAATAAATTGTAGAAGCCAGGCAAGAAAAACATTTGTGCAGCTTCATTTTACCTCAATACTTTCTTTTTCCCAAGGCTCCAAGCTCCAGTAAAATTCACTTTTAATCTGGATTTCCCAGACAAACAGGAAAACAAGCAATTATCTAAAAGTCGCTGCAGCTGCCCATTTCCCGACCCTGTTCCTCAATCACCCACTCTAACCTTGTACTTTCAATGCCTTTTTGTGTAGAAAGTCTGCCCATGGATTTATTGACAGATAATTGAATAACTGACGGCACATTTTCTTAACAAGAGATTAAATAAGTGGTTTCAATATGGCGGGGCAAAAAAAGAAAAGAAAACCACCAGACCTTGTTAGACTGCTATGTCCATTCTCTGGTGTCTAGAACACTCAGAATTTAGATACATATATATTTAGGGATACATCTATATATTTATAAACAAGTCAAGGGAAAGGTCTTTGAAGCAGTCTCTAAGGAATGTAATCCCCTTCCAATATGACTACCAGATGCTGATTTGAGAGAAATATATCAGGTCTCGGGGTTAATGCCTTAGACTTCTCAAGAAGGTGCAGTTTGGATTACCCAATGATTAAAAAAGACTTACAAGAGTACTAAATGTCACTGGTTTAGTTTGGGGGGATTGGCTACCCCATAACATGCTTTTGGTGCTCAAAGTTCATTGATTTATTTCCAAAATGGAATAGTTGCTTTTTCTCTCCACACTCTTTTTTTAATGTGACCTTTCTACGCTCTCTGTGTTTTCACAAGATTACCCAAGAATTAGAGTACTTGCCCTTGTTGAAAGCTTCAAATAAACAATGAAAGAGAGAAAAAAGTTAAATAAAATGTTAATATGATAGAATAGTTGGGTGGTCATTAAAAAGCTGATTCCAATGTGATGAGGCATTGAACATGCTGCCACAATGTGTTATAGATCAGATATATGGATGGTTTGTGAACATTCATCTAATAAACATGTTTTATTCTTTAATCTGTGCAGTGTGATAGTTATATATATTAAATATATTAAATATATTGTTTTAATGGGGCTGTATACAAAAAAATGGTTTGTAGTTTTTTTTGCTATATTGACCCAGAAGAAAATTAAAAGTTAAAAATGTATATAAACTTTACTGAATTTAAATAAGAGTTTTTGTGTGTTAATAAATTCACAAATTTTTTTTAAATTATTTTTTTTGATCAAGCCAAGCACATGTTAAAAAACCCCCCACCTATGCAAGTGTGCAAATAATTAGCTATTTTGCTTGTAACATGGATATAAATTCAATGTATTAATCCATCAGATGCAGAGAAAAAAACTATAAAAATACAACTGTTTTTCTTCTTTTATATCTGTTTATAGAGCTGTATTGTAAATATATAACTTTTATATAGATTTTCTTAATGTCTGTATGCACGTAGCTTAAGTAATGTATGTATTATAATATTTTACCTATGTTTTGAAAATAATATTTATTTTATTGTCTGTATACTTTATTTTACTTGAAAATAAAACATATTTTAAAAAATCAGTTACCATGTACATGATGTTTTCCATTTCATCTGTTTTATAAATTTAAGGAAAGAATAATGTAAATTGATCTCTCTTACTGTGGTAATATTAATAAAACGCAAAATTTCATTTTAAAATTCATTTTTACAATAGTTTTTGCCACATTATTACAAATACAAAATAATGGCATAAAAAGTCTTTTTGCATCACAAAAGCTTTCAAAATGCAACCTATATTAAAGTTATATTTAAATAAATGCTATAAATTTACGCCGTAATATTTTAGGAGGCATTTTAAGATATGCAAAAAATATTTTAAATCTATACAACAATGAAGTATATATTTTAAAACAAGTAATACATTTGTAACATTTACATTTTTGGCACATCTGCATTTTTATGGATTGATATTTTGCATTATATAACATGTAAACTCTAACTAATGTTTTTATAGTCATAATTTGTTTTACTTGGCATGATATGAATGAAAACATATCATTGCTGCCTAAAACTGACCTGACTACCAGTCTCATTCTCATTTTGTTACTTATTTAAGGAATTGCTGGGTTCTGTTTTTTTTTGTTTTGTTTTTTTTTTAAAGATATTTGTTAAGCACACTAAAATGATCAACAAATTAATCACGTTAAAATTAAATGTTTTCTCAGATAAAAGACACAGAATCTGTCATATTAATGCCAGGTGTTGAGAAACTGCTAGTATGCATAGCACATAGTATATTTATTCAGAGATGCATTCATTCTTAATAAATAAAAGATGGTAGTTAGAAGAGTTCAGGCATTAATATATTTTATTTAATTTCTGTATACTTATTAAAGGTTTGTGTCAAGTAAATAACATTGTAAACACCATTAACAATAAATACATTGTTCAAAGGACATTCTCAAGCACATGAATGAGTTACATTAAGTACCTCTTATTAACAGGACATATATTATGGTAAGCATTTCATCCCTATATAAAACTATGCGGACATCTTTAAAGCATTAAATAAGAATTTGTCTAGAAAGACCTCATATCAAATTACATGCCACCCTATCTAGCTTTAGATGCCTGACAGTCGTATAGATTCTTGTGACCACTAAAAGTACAGTAATTAACATAATAATTAAGCAATACTTGGACCCCTTTCAAAACTTGCATAAGTTACTATGCGGCAGACCTAAGTAAAGATTTCACTCCTGTGAAAAGCAATGTAATACTTTTTTAAGCCCTTTGAGCATATGTTGATTACATATAATACTGAATTAAGATAGACAAGGAAAGGATAATTATTAAGAGCTGGATACAACATTTTATGAAGAAGAAAGTCAAATATTTATAGAACCTATGGTTTCCTGCATGTTTATATATTTGCCCCAAAACATGTATGGTTATTTCAATGAAGGGAACAGAGAATCTGTTCACTAAAAATAAAGAAACTTTTAATTGTCAATAATTGCAGACAGTGATATATGGTTCCTTGTGCATACTATTTTATTATTTAATGATCATTTATAAAATGACAACTACTATCTCCCTACAGCTATTATGCAAAAGTTGACCATGGTATGGACCGCTGATCTGCACATCACTGTTAAGGCTGCATTAAGCCAGTGTATCTGCCCTCAAGTCTACCCAACAGAGGGGAGTGACAGAGGGAGTTCACTCCCCTCTTCCATGCAAGCTTTAGGACCCCCTCACACATATGGAATGTGTGCGGATATCTGAACCTGTTCCTTGATAAATAACAATAATTTATATACTGTATACAAAAAGTACCCATGTGAATCCTGCCATCCAGCAGAGCATCCTATCCCAATTAAGCTGGGCAGCAAGCAATGCCATCTTTGTTAATGGGTCCAAAGAAAAATCTTTCAGCAAAACGCACAAGGTGATTGGGTCTCCTTGGTCTGAGATTTCACCACCACCATGAAGGATATGTTTGACTGATGTAGCTCTCATTTCTTCTATCATCAATGTATTTATTTATTTAATTATAAAACTAGGATCATGTTTAATCATGTTTCTTGGTGAATTATAGTCCTATGTGGTGGAATACCAGCATTACATGACAAGGAGTGTTTAAGTGTTAAGTGTTTGTAATTACAATATTTGAGTGCTACAATCTGTCTATTTATTGAACAGCTTATCCTTTATCATAGCTAAGCACTGACGTTCTACACTTTTTTTCTTTCTTTATTAATTAGTTGTTCACTGGTGCGTATCACTCTAATATGCTAATGAGTCTTTGAGTCATGTACTTATTTTGATCATAGAGGGTTGAGAGGGTTACAATATATCTTTATCAATGTCATGATTCATTTTGTTTTACACCATATCTGCCACTACAACTATGTAAGTTCATTGTAAACTAACCTCTAGTTTTAATGTATTAATTATTCAGTTACAAACATATACAATACACATAATAATGCAGCACATAATTCAATGAAATGGTTACATTTCTTATTCCATTCACACCTGTTATATTAGTATAAGTAGTACAGTGTTTATATTTTATTTGCATAGCTTTGTACAGTGTATTTATAAAAGGTTTATTTATTATTTGCGCTATGGAATATGTTTCCAGTGAATGTGTTATTAGTCTGACTTTATGGCTTAATTAGTCTTTTTCCATGGTGGGTCTTTCATACTTTATCCATTATTATTTTTTTCTCCAGACTTTTTTTCATCTTTGGAATTGACCTAAAAAAACAAATTTACTTAAAATGTAAGTTATCTACTTTGCAGTACATCAGTCATAGGACAATCAATGACATGCTTGACTATTTAGTCTATAACATGTATTTTTTCACACCTTGGGAATGAGTGATTTATAATTACTGCCAAACTCACCTCTTAGTAAATCTGGCCCAAGGAGTAATGTTTTTTAGCTCAGTTCAAGATTACAGTTTGAAACTGTTCAGTAGTTGTATACATTAATCAAATAAGCAAATACTAGTTAGGGGACTCCAAGAATTGTGGCAGCACTCCTGGAATCCTGATAAAGCTTCAAATCACCTACACGCGGCGTAAGTGGGGTTCAATGAAATAAAAAATATAAGAAAAAGGCGCTTGGAGAATGTAAAAAAATATATTTTTATTCTAAGGTAAAACAAATAATACCACCAATGGAACCAGACATAATAAATACATACAATAAATAATACAATGAAGGATCCGTCCTTAGTTGTAGGCACCTGTATCACAATAATATGGACAAAAAGTGATACTTGGAGAACAGTTATGTGAAATATTCTTGATAATCCTATGTCTCCAAAACATGGAATGATATAAGTCTTTTGGCTGTGAATACAGCATTTAATATGATGTGTTTATAGGCTAGCAATCCATAGTACATGATATATTCAAGGTTGGTAGTTCATATGAAAGGATTAAATATTGAAGTCTCTTTGGGTATAATCCTATTTGTAAGACTGATAATAGTCTCGAAGATGTATATACCAGTATGGTGAGAGTAAGTCACAATATAGAAAAGATGTTGATATTATAGAATAAGCTGTAGACAGTATATTTACCAATAGCTCCTGTAGAGTTGAATAGCGCTGGGTCTCCACTGATTGTGCCTCTAAGAGATGGAAAGAGCCAACGTATGGGTATGCCGCAACAGGGAGAGAGGAGAGTTAGAGGTCTCAGCCGTGATCTTAGTCCAGCGGGACTCTTTGATGTCAGCTACATGTGCAGCATTCAATGTATAGCTGTATAGCAAGTGGCAATTGTTCCCGTATAATAAAATAACGCTGGGTCTCCACTAATTGTACCTCTAAGGATTGAACCATAGTCCCATAGTCCCATAGCGGGTGTGCCGCAGCACGGAGAGAGGAGAGTGAACTCACTCCAGCAGCTTAAAAGTCTCAGCCATGAACTCAATATAGCGGGATTCTTGGATGTCGGCTATACATGCATCATCCAGTATGAAATTGTATAAAGATGTAAGAAAAGAGCCTATTCAGACCTACAGAGGATAAGTTAATGGTGCAGTCTTTCAATCGTTGAACGCATAGCTCTTAATGAAATTACACATAAGCCCCATCCTATCCATAGGCACAGGAGCGTATGGACGCTTAGCCCGCCCTCCTACCCTCATTTACCTACCTCCCCCCGCCCACCTGCACTAACCTTAACGTAGGGACGCTGGATGACGTCCCCTCCAGCGTCCCTACGGCGCCGCTATGGACGCCCGACATAGCAACGCCGGGCAACATCTGCACGGCGCATGCGCAGATCGGCTGAAAAGCCGATCTTATGCTTACGACGGCGGCCGTACCTCTGGATCAGGCCCTATGTGAACCACAGTGATGTTAAGGATAGGGCAAAGCTTAATAAAACAAAACCCATTACCATTATCCTACTGTCTGAACTTTTCTCCCTTCCAAGATCTCCTGGAGGAAAAAATAAAAAGAGCTTTTCAGTATAAACAAATGTACAGAGATTCACAGCAATAATATGTAATGGGCCGAAAGTCTTGTTGAACTTGCAGATAAGTTTCATCAGGATACCTTAAATGTAGCAGACAGATTGTATTGTGTAGCTTGCTAACTTCTTAAACACATTTTTATGCTGATTTGTGAGTCACTTTTCACCTCTTCAGCTATATTGTCCTTATAGTATACAAAGCATTCAAAGATATAAAAGTCTGTGTTTTGTAAATGAATAATATGTTGCACTTAGTGAGGGCCAACAACAAAGAAAGCAAATAAATAGTTTAGATGACACTTGTATGTCTGTATGTATTTCTATGCTTTCATTATATCTGCAATGATGCTACGAGTACTTAGCACTTAGTAAGAGGAAAAAGAAAAAAAAATAATACACTGGTAAAGTTGCAAAGTATTGGCAGAAAAGCTGAATGCTTAATAATGATATGGGATTTATGGCATTTCTCCCTCCCTGCAATTTTGCTATGGGTTCACCATCCTAGGATTTGATTCCTATTATTGGGAGTCCCCGCAACTATAGGTGGCTTTTCGAAGTAGAGAAAGTCGAATGTTAATTTTTCAGCTGTCCCTATTTTGAATAGCTTCCATTTTAGATTTTTTTTATGACTGGATGAGTATGCCGATCGCCATACTCAACCAATCATTTTCGGAAGTGCCCCTGGAACTGCCACAGGAGAGGTAAGTAACTTTTAGTGTTAGGGGGAGGGTTAGGGTTAGGCTCTGGGGAAAGGAGGGTTAGGACCCTGGAAGGGGAGCGTTAGGGTTAGGATCAGGCTGTGGGGAAGGGAGACTTAGGGTTAGGCTGTGGAGAAGGGAGGGTTAGGGTAATAGAAGGGAAGGGTTAGGGTAAGGATTAGGGAATGGGTTAGGGATATTTACCATTTGGAGCACCATGTTCTTTGAGGTAGAAGCAATCAATTTCCGAGCCAGTTCTGAAATGGCTGGGAGTAAACTGGGAGTAAACAGTCCTATCGAAATAGGACCGTTCGCAATGGGGAACCACACTCTATTTTTATGTAATTCAATTCTTATGCTATACATAGATAGGGTTTGCAATAGCAGTATCACAATGGGCCGTATCCAGAATGATAAACTGTAGGCATTTTCTCCACTCGTGCGTTCGGTAAATGGCCATGCTTCGGCACTGCACATGTGTCAGTTAGAGGTTTATGGGGCAATTTTCATTGGGGCTGGTGCATATTATTTAAGAAAGGGTCAAGGGTTTGGAAGTCCTTACAAACAAGGGGAGTGGTCTCTCTTTACATGTTTGGATTTAAGCATTGCACTGCGATCTTCCATTGTAAGGCCATTGCTACTTCAGAAGTAATTACGATTGTAGTGGCAATGTGACTTCAGGATTCAGCCCAATATCCACATCCACAGCTGTGCGATTACTCTGTTCCCCACTTCCCTCACAGAATACTGATAGTGAGGGACTACCATACGTTTTCCCACTGCTGGCAATGTGAAATGGCACAGAGAGAGAACAAGCCTATATTGCATAATGTTATACCAAGAGATGCCCCCTTACGATCACAACCCCTGTGTTGGAGGGTATAACAAGGTCATTCCGCTTAATCTCAGGTGGGTTGTTTTGCATTCTGATTGGGTAACACTGATACATGTCCATTCACAGAACAATATCAGCTGTGCTCCAATCAGTGCACTCAGAAAATAAGGCTTAATTGGCTTTTAGGACTGGATTCAAACTTCCCCTCACTCGTTCAATCTTATGTTTCCAGACCCTTACCTTAAGCTGGAATAGATACTGGAAATAGGAGAAAATCTGCGCACCACAATCCAGCTGCTGTAAGTTCACTTAAAGGGTGTCTCAACCCTCAAAAAACATAGACCACAAAACAAACTATAAAATGAACTCTATCAGCGCTCAGATTTCACAGTGTGAAGTATCAGTGTGACCAATATAAATATAAATAAATAAATAGAAGGATATGAAATGGATAAATGATATGTCCAATATGAAATTGTGGAAGACTTGATGCTTGAGATGTCACCTTACCCCCAATGGGGGGATGAACGGAGGAGACAAAATATGACAAAAACAATTTATTAATAAAAGTCTATGGTATAAAAACATAAAAACATAACTCCTGCTCCATCTTTTATGTTTTTATACCATAGACTTGTATTAATAAATTGTTTTTGTCATATTTTGTCTCCTCTGTTCATCCCCCCATTGGGGGTAAGGTGACATCTCAAGCATCAAGTCTTCCACAATTTCATATTGGACATATCATTTATCCATTTTATATCCTTCTATTTATTTATTTATATTTATATTGGTCACACTGATACTTCACACTGTGAAATCTGAGCGCTTATAGAGTTCATTTTATAGTTTGTTTCCTTACCTTAAGCTGTCTACATGGTCCCCTAAAATGGGTCTGGATACAGTGGGGGGGAAGGCTTAACACACTCTCACTGAACAATTTATATACTTCCTCTTTCCACTCAACGTTTTCAGTTTCCACATAATGAACCATCTCTCCCTGCCATCGGAAACACTTCCAGTACAGAGGAACAAGATCCTTACTGGAAATGTGGCGCTTGACCATGCACATTCACAAATACAGCCGTTTTCCAGTCTCAGTGATCACAAAATTCCCCATTGCAGAAGTTTGGATCCTGTCCTTAATTATTACATGACTGGAAAAAAAACCCTGGCTAACAAAGGATTGAGAAAATGATATTCTATTTACAGTTGATTTAACAAAAACAACTTGTTTGACAAAACTACACATGCCCAAAAGCATTAATACTACAGTCATCAACAAGCCAAGATACAGAATAAAATGTTATTAACTTCTACACTACAGGACTTTCTGAACGAACGCTGTGTTTTCTCTGTTGATATAACAGCACCAAACGTTGACTGCAGATGTCTAATAAAAGGCAAGGAAATTTTGAAAGGGTGTGGTAAATTTTTCTTGATGATCTATGGGATTTGTAAAACAGAGAGGTTTCTTTTATAGACTCACACATCCTGATTTAGCTTGAAGTTATTTTCTTTTGCTAAGTTAATGGTGTTCTGGGATTGCTGAACTATAAATTAAGTGCAGTGTTACACACTTTTTTTTTTGATACCACAAATGAAATTCCAACGCACTGTCCAAAGTAATATTTATATATTTTGGAAGTCATATATTATTCACCATTTTATATATCATAAAAATCTCAATTACCACAAACTATGACAAATTACATTTTATTTTGCCTTAGGTATGATACGGCTCACAGTTTCCTGGGAAAAATAACAGAAGGGAGATTTAAACTTTTTTTTTGTTTTAATAGAAATACCATATAACACATTTAGGTGCAAAACTATTTTATCCAACAATGAAGAGAGAGTTCTATGTAATGCTTAAGTTCGTGGCTGTTGCCATTGCCAAACTGCTTTTTTAAAAATAGAGACAGCAGAAAACTAATTTTGGGTTGTCTCTATCTGGAATATAGTGCTATTATTATTTTTTTTTTCCTGAATGGGTGATTATGCCCATTACTTATTTGGAAACGCCCCTGCAGACCCGTTGCACTGACCAGACAGGTAAGTAGGACACTATGAGGAGTTTTAGGGTTGCAGGGAGGGGAGTTTAAGGGTTTGGCGGCAAGGAAAGGAGGGTTAGGGTAATGGAAGGATAGGGTTAAGGTTAGGGTAATTGAAGGGGGGTCTTAGGGTTAGGTTGTGGGTAGGGGAGTCTTATGGTCAGACTCGGGGAGGGGAGTCTTATGGTCAGGCTGTGGAGAGGGGAGTCTTCCAGTTATCACATTTAGGAGACACAACATTTATTTTGGTTTGTCTAATACTGTGAATTATGGGCATCATAATCAATAATAGGGAGAATACAATGTGTATATCCTGAATTGAGAAAATTTCTGTGGTGGCATATTGTGAGGCTGGGAAACTATAGTGTTATATACTGTGAATTGAGCTCTCTACTCTGGTGCTGAATTGGGACACTTCAGCATTGCACACTGTGAATTAAGGACAATAATGTGCATTAAAATATAATCTGAAAGTACTTTTTGGCCTTACCTTTATGTGGCTCTTCTCTAGGGCATACTATGAATTGGGAGTATGCTATTTGAAAGACTTGTAAACACAGTTAGTCCCATTCGGAGCATAATATAGAAAGCTGTCCTCAGCACAAGTGGTCCCTAGTTTAAACACCCTTTCTAAACAGAGTTAGTGTGTTCAGAGAATTCAATGCATATAACAGTACACTGTGAGTGAGCAGTTGTGACATACTTTATGGTGGTAAAACTGGCATAGATAACCTGCTGCACTATGGGTGTTATGAAACTACATACACTATAATTAATTTCAGGCTGTTACATATACCTATGCCGTTAAAGATTAATGACACTTCCAGTTTGACAACACCTGAAGTGTCAAAGATTGGGGGTATATATGACTAATAATGACAATAACATTTTTGTATTTTGATCCAATAATTCCAAAGTTAAAAAAAACTTTCATCTGGGATATATATTTTATGCAAGCACATTATACTATAGTGTGTACAGATAGTGCATATGCTTTAAGGCCCAGAGACCTAGGGACTCACCTTCCCTGCACCTAGATGACATTGGAATAAGTGCCAGATTAAGACATGGGATTATGGGCTGGATCCAGATTTAAATAAGTGCTTGAAATTAGTTACTCCTGGGCTAAACCATGTTGATTGTAGGGGAGTCATATTTCATCTGTTGCAAACAATATTAGAGTTGAGAGGTGATGTTTCTTATCCCAAGTCTAAATCAAGGTTGCCGACTCTCCCGGAATGTCCGGGAGACTTCCGAAATTCGGGCAGTTCTCCCGGTATCCCGAGAGAGCCAGTGAATCTACCGCAATGGACTTTAGGCCTGCGGTTTCATGGAAACCACGGCCTCATGTCCTGCACCCCTGCCTAGCAACACTAGTATACTAGTGTTGCTAGGTCCAGGGAGCGACTTGCCCCGTTCCGATGCCTATTTAATCTAAAACTGGGTAAGTATGATGCAGGGGGCGCGGTGATTTGCATAAAGCGCATCATTAAGCCCTGCCCCTTGCTGCATTGCTAGGATCTGGGATCTCCCGGAGGGAAGCTGGCAAAAGTCGGCAACCCTGGATTAAATATCAGTGTGATAGTAAAGCTTTTCAGTATCTGTGTGCAGTAAGCAATTCAAAGATATATCCCTTCATGCAAAGAATACAATTAACTTGACTCCCCCTGCAATAAACATGGTTTAGCCCAGGAGTAACTACTTTCAAGCACTTACTTAAGTCTGGATCCAGCCCTATATACTTATGGTAAATGCTGTGAGGAACACTACCAAGGTGCCGTTGATCAATTAAGTGGAGAAAAGCAGTGAACAGAATAACTGTCTTTATGATTGTCATCACATTTCATCACTAAGCCTTTGGCATTCGAGTCATTTTTTCACATCTTGAGATAGCATGCTTCACTTTAGTTCTATCTGTTCTTAATTTACAGTTAACTGTCTAATCAATCTATTACAATACCTGGGGGACTTGAACTTTAATAAAAAAATAATATTACCCTTAAATTCAGTTCTCTTGAAATATTCTTGAGCTGGTTCCTCTCTGCTTCATTTTGCATAGAAGTGCATTCAGTGGAGAAAATAAATGAAAGAAAGTACATTTTTGTTATATATAGCATTATGTGTTCCGAAGGTGAGGTTAAGTGCATCAATGTTGTGTACCGAAATAAAACAAATGTTCGCTATAATGTAGTGCGTTCAATGTGAAGGTGGATTTAAGTGTCTTTTTCTACAGTTTTGTTTATAGGCCTTCTTTACAAGTATTAATGTTCATGGTCATATCCTCCTTTATATCTCTGTTCCCTGTGATGTATTGGAAAGTAGACTAGTTATAATAGTAAAAAAATAATAAAACCTCTCAGAGGTTCAGATGCATGGTATATGTTATGTTGCTATGGAAATTTTTTTTTTCTTTTTAATAATAAATTAAATAGCAGTTTTAGTTTTAGTCATGGTTCTGTTAAATTAGACTAAGGGGTAGATCCAGAACTACGTTTGCCGTACGTTTATTCGCGTAGCGTATTTTCGTGTGCGTGCCTTCTATACACTCCCCTTGGCACACCCCTTGAATGTACGTATTTTGTCAAGATACGCTTTTCAAACCCTACCTTAACTTTTGGCAACGTAACCGCAGTGACCCGCACACGTACGTATGGGTACCACATATTTACGCAGCTAAGCACGCCCATACTGTACACTTTAAATACAAACTCCCGCCTACTTAACGTATTTCAGACGTATTTTGGACTCACGTAAAATTGTCATGCCTACACGTAAGTATTTACGTGACACATACGTGAATGGCCCAAACGTTCACAATTACGCTACGTTACCGAGCGTATTTTCTATGGTGCGCATGCGCAGTACTTACCAAAAGACGATTTTACGTCTCCGCCACGCGTAAATTCGCTCATAAGCGTTGTTCTGGATCTGGGCCATAGTTAGTGTGTATTCTTTCTTCCTTCCTTAGTTGCATCATGTCCAATCCTGGTCCTTCTGATAATGCAGCAGGTGCCTCACAGGATGGTGCTGGTGCGCCTGCCAAAACAAAAACAGGCCGAAATGTTAGGTTTAGCTATGCAGAAAATTGTGCGTTGGTGGAAGCAGTACTTGCAAATTATTCTGAATTACTTGGGGATGATTCCGCAACCACCTCTTATTCCTGAAAGAGAATGATATGGCAATATGTGACTGATGCTGTAAATGCTGGAGGGCAATATAAGTGCACCGAACAGAGTTGCCGCAAACGCTTCTCGGATATAAAGATCCTGCTTAGGCAAAAGCTTAAAGCCGAGCGTAAGGAAGCACAAAAAACAGGTGGAGGTCCCAGGAAGAAAATCCACTTTCAAACTTATGAAGACCTGATGCGCCCTATTATTAGTGACGAGGTCCTGGAAGGGGTTAACATCCAGGACACAGATGCCCCACTGGAAAATGGTATAGTATTCTTTTTAAAGAATTTATTGTCAAACCTACTATACAATTCCCATGACTAATGTATGTTTCTCAAACCTTTGTACAGATGCTGGTCCTTTATGTGAACGTCCAACTCAAGGGGAATCTCCTGGTGATGTGCAGATGTCACCTTCGGATGCAATGTTTTCTGGTGAGTGTAACCATGTTCACATTTCATCTATGCTTGTTCCATTTGAATAATCAATCCATGTAACAGCTGTTTCTGTGAAAAAAAAGGGGCATTGATAAATTGTATACAAAGTCCTTGTTTACTTACCTTTCTTTGTTACCTACAGATGAACTACCAACAGAAACCATGGACGAACACAAGTGGGTGATGGGGACAGAGATCCCAATGTGGATGAATTTTATTTAGAGCTGTAGCCAGTGGTGACCCCCCCACAGATACCACCTATCCCAGCACAAGGTGAAGCAGCACAAGATGACGCCGCACAAGTCTCACAAGCTGATTCTCAACATCTGGTGTTGCTTAAAGTAGCAGCCACTATGGAGCGGGTGGAGGAAAGGCAGGCAACATTTCTGACCACACACCGCTCATCAATGCGTAGGATTATGAAAACTGTCCAACATTCACAAAGCATTAACCTAATGGGTTTTAATAGGCTAGGGACAGCCATAAAGCAGCAAAACATTATATTGGCTCAAGTCTCTACAGCTTTGCAAGAGGGGAATAGTCTGCACCGTTAGCTGAACACCAGAATGATTCATATGTCAGCACAACTGGTGGCACAAAACCAAGTCATTAACCAACCTGCAGCAGCATCCTCTTCCACTGAAACAAGTTTAGAGTGTAATCCAATGAGCACTGTCCCCAACACTCCTATACGCCGTGGCCCAAGAGCAAAGGGGGGACCAGGGCTTATACACCCTTCACCCCAACAAGACAATCCTTAAGAAGGAAAAAATAGGCTCAGTCATGTTACATGTTATTATTTGTTTGCCCGAGATTAGAGGCGTATTTCAATATTGTTAAGCCATACAACTTTAAGCTAAAGTTATGCTTCACATTGTGTGAATAAAAACTTGCACGTTATGCTTATGTCTCCTTTATTATTTATAACAGTGTATGTTTAAAAAAGTCTGCTTTCTATCATAGGCATAAAACATTATTTTTAGGAATAACACTTTGCATTATCACAACACAATTTCATAACAAAATACATTACTTCAATACATACAACAAAATGTTGTATTAATTATTGATTCCCTAATTTGCCTCACACACACAGTAGAAAACATATCTCCAGATGGTAAAGGGGCTCCCTGAGGTGTATCTTCAACTGCATTAATGTTGGGGGAATGTTGGTTAAGGGTGACATTATGCAGGAGACAACATACAAGCACAATCTCTGCCACCTTAGCAGGAGAATAAAGCAACATGCCACCAGATTTATCAAGGCATCTGAACCTAGATTTTAATAGCCCAAAGGTGCGTTCTATCACTCCTCTAGTAGCAAAGTGTGTATTTTCATGTTTATTATGTTATGCTCAAGGTATGCTGATCCTTCATAATGTTTGCAATTTAAGATATGGTTTTGCCTGAGAGTGGGGGGTGGAGGGAGCAAGGTATTCTTATTATGGAACACTCCGGGGATAAATGATCGCCTTAAGCGGTCCTAGGTACTTAGTCAAATTTAAAAGTATAATGCTGATATTAACTGTTTGGTGGAGATCCACTTGACTGGTAGTCATCTTTTTCTCTAAAACACCCTGGATAAGCTGGGCCTATCACTCCCCATATGCTAATAACTCCCGTGGTGTGTCTATCTTAATTTGTAAAAGGGTTCAATTCATATTAGAGCAAACCCAAATAGATCCCTATGGTCGATTTGTATTTCTTCGGGCCACAGTAAATCATCATCCCTTATTCTAGGTATTTACATTCCGCCTCCATTTAGTAATGAGGTCCTAGGCCGAGCATCTTCCTTTGTCTCCCAATCCCCAGGGACTGAGGTGGTGTGTATGGGGGATTTCAATAATGTCTTTAACTTATCCTTAGATAGATGGAATGAACAGGTCCAGATCCTTGTTTCTGGTCCCAATCCCTTTGCAAAATTAATTGAGGGATTGGGGTGGGTTGATCCCTGGCGTGTAAGTTTCCCCTGTAAGCGTTCCTATTCTTGCCATTCTACATCTCACCACACGCTGTCTCGTATTGATTTAGTCCTGCTTTCACAAACTTTGTCACCAAGGGTAGATAAGGTAGAATACTTGCCATGTGGTATTTCCGACCATTCCCCTGTATTTCTCTCTTTAAATTTAGATTCTGACAGTGGTATCCTCTTTTATAAACTCAATCCATTCTGGCTTACGTTGCTGGGTGCAGGGTTGGATATGGTCGACATTTGGGAAAAATATTTCCAAGAAAACCAGAACACGGCCTCTG
>WWET01004144.1:52679-87739 GCA_011038615.1 Limnodynastes dumerilii
CCAAAATACGTCTGAAATACGTGAAGTAGGCTGGGGGTTGTATTTAAAGTGTACAGTATGGGCATGCTTAGCTGCGTAAATTCGTCTAGCCCATACGTACGTGTGCGTATGAATGCGGTTACGTTGGCAAAAGTTAAGGTAGGGTTTGGAAAGCGTAGCTTGACAAAATACGTACGTTCAAGGGGTGTGCCGAGGGGAGTGTAATTTACGCGCGTCTAGCCCATACGTACGTGTGCGTATGAATGCGGTTACGTTGGCAAAAGTTAAGGTAGGGTTTGGAAAGCGTAGCTTGACAAAATACGTACGTTCAAGGGGTGTGCCGAGGGGAGTGTAATTTACGCGCACGAAAATACGCTACGCGAATAAACGTACGGCAAACTTAGTTCTGGATCTACCCCATTATCATCATGACAGTGGCAGCAAAATCTGAAGCCATATCCCCTCTGGTGTTCTAAATCCTGTGCCCTCCATTCACACATACAGAGTTCCGTTAGCAGGATCCTACCTTAAGTTTTTTGTGCAATGGCTCTGAAATCTGGATTGCATGTAAGGGCAGGGGTGGATCTACAGGGGGTATGGCTGCTACAGGACCCAGAGGAGAGGGGGGGGCATGGCGGCTGCTCCCCCTGCTATAGCGCTCAGCACACATACATGGACTTCTGACAGCTTCTATCAGGTAGCGGCCCTGTCCAGCCCATCCACCAGTCCTGTCTGCTCTACCTAGCCCCACCCATGCAAACTTACGGGTCTGAGTCTGTCACCTCCTGCCACTGCATAAGAACTTAACCAAGTCTTTACTGTACAACTGAAATCTCTCCTCCCTTCAACCTTGCATACTCTCTGTATGCCACTAGCCCACCCAGCAGAAAGGCTTCCAGCAGGGAAATCTGGATCCAGAGAATCCATCTCTGTGTTAGATGCCTTATTTGCATGCATTCGCAGTCCCGAAATGTGTGTGCTTTCTGCTTGCAAAGAATGGAAAACACCCACATTTTATAAATCTGGATCCAGTCCCTTAACACTATCCTCTACTTTCCAAACTTTCAAGTGCTCCATTAAAACTTACCTCTACAGACATCTTCAAATTCCTGTGTCTACTGTATATACAACCTGGGGCAGGGGGCATTACTGTACAGGCATAAAACTTTTGCTGAAATTTTTATTTTCCTGGTGTTAAATAAAATCACTATTTATTTAAAAGAGCAGCAAAACTTGTGCCTTGAGTACATCATGTTCTACTTAAGCCATACAGAGATAGTGCTGACTCAATAAAGCTGTGATTTCAACTAAATGGTAAGTAAACAAAGTTTTATTGCTTTCTATTGTTCCTATCGCTTTTTCCCAGCAGATGTTTCTGCTACACATGGTAACTTTTGCATCAGGTATGATGGACTTTTCCATTTTGGCAACACATCTGTATCAAACCTAATTGTTCCATTGTTTATAAGCGCAGCCAGGGCTATCTTACTTACCAAGTTAGTTTGTTACTACCCAATTTTGTTCTGTTAATAAGTTAAAAAAAAGCAATCGTACTGTGTACTGATTCAGACTTCCAATACACCCATATTGTATTTGCAGATGAGTCAGAAGACTTAGGATACTAAGGTTGGAAGTCTGTGTGAGAGAGGGCATTATGTTCATTGTCATTCAGCAGATATGTTATAAAGCAAGGTTTGAATTTTGTGTTATTCCAGTAGCTAGAATCATTAGTCTATAATGTAAAAACAGAAATATGGTTTTAGTCATTATCAGACCAAAGGTGAATAATGAATTACTTGAACCTGTCAGATGTAATAATCATGGTGCTTTTTCAGTGTAAAAATAATCCGCTAACTGATTGGTGTTTCAGGGGATTTCACCTCTGAGTTTACAAATGTTCTTTCAACAACTTGTCAGCATACTGTTTTGAAGAAACAATTGAGTATAAACATAGAAGAAGAATAAAAGCAATGTAATCATGCAATATTTATAGGCGTAGATCCTAAAAATGGACCGTATGCAGACTTCTGGACGTATAACATATACGCCCGGAGTTTTGCGATTTTTACTACTGCGCATGCACAGTAAATTTTTAACATAATCTACGTATCTTTTCTTTACGTAGATTGCTTATATGTGGTCTTAAAGCGGTCGTATATGCGGTCATGCGCAGTAGTAAAAACCGCAAAACTCCGGACTCATATGTTATATGTCCGGGAGTCTGCATACAGTACCATGTTCTGAAGGTTGCCTTCTGATGAAATTGAGCGAGACTCAAAGAAACGCGTCAATATTTTTTGCCTTGGGATTGCACTTTATCTAATAGCGGTTGCAGTCTTTGCAGACATTATCTTGGTGGGAATTATTCTGAGCCACAGAATCAGCTGCCTCTTATACCCAGATTCACGGGGAATTCTGATAGACAGACCAGCCCAGCTGCAATAATTACCTTCACACAAGCTCCAACTCACGTGGACACATAAACATCAGCTCCCGAGTGTGTTGTTCGGTCAGTGTGCTTGCCAGTCATGAACGGACCACAGGACAGGAGTGTCCTGTGGTCACTCCTATACGTTATTTGAGCTGAAACCAACATCTGGCTTATATTATATCGGGTTAGCGGTACTACCAGCAAATCTCTGGGACAGTAGGTCGCCCAACATTGCGGGTGCAAGAGACATCCTCCATCCTTCAGACCAAAGTACCCAGCCTACCCCCGCTCCGGTATACAGCAGCTGAGTGAGTACTATACTATATATAAGACAAGAAAAAGTGCTAGATGAGCAATTGCAACAGCAAATGAAATGCAAATGAGATGGCTCCTGGTTAAAAATATATTTATTAATAACACAATAAAAATAACAATAAAATACAATATGAATAGGTCCCGGGACATATACAACACTATCTACCTAATCAATGGAAACACATGTAGATGGTATGTTCATGTACTGGACTATACCGATTGAGAAAGTGTAAATAGAATATAGTGTCTTTGTTAAATGGCTGTTCCAATAGATAGTAAAGTCAACATTAGCAGCAGCACTTTGACATATTATTAAGGAGCAATGTCACTAAATAGACGTTGTGTATAGCCGATATATTATGCAGCAAGCTCTTATGAAACTCTGTACCAATAACACAAGTTCAGCCACAGCGATGACAAGCGCATCAGCGCCTCAGAAAACAACATATTCTGTCCGGACTAGGATAACTTGTAATAGTGTCTGTGGAACAGTTATGCAGAATACAGGTTTGTCTTACCAAGAAAAGCTGATTGTATAGGCTGAATACGCAATTGGGTAATTGAATCAAACCTTATCCGTCGATGTATTAGCAAGCGTGCAGCTTGGTAGGGAGATATAGCCACATCAGCTGTCTCGTGGCAATAGAATGAAGCCTCGGTCCACGTTTGATGATTAGTAACACAGGTTGATTTCAGGAGATCTTAAACCTTTCGTGGTGGGTATCGGTGGGTATTACCTCCACATATTTAGGATGTTAAACGGTGAGAATACCCAGCTCTTCAGATGAGATCCTCTATGTGTGATCACCCGATCACATGGGCGGGTAGCACCACACGGCTTCTTCCAGCCTCAATGTAGAGCGGTATAGATCAGGCAAAGATGGTTAAGCGTTGGAATCTGCATAGTTAGTCCAAAGTAGGTAGATAATAAATGTCCCTTTAGAACACTAAGTATGTGCCTTGACGCGTTTCATCCCACACTTGGGATTTCTTCAGAAGGAATAAACTATACTAAATATGCCATAACTCTTATGCTGGATAAGTCAATTGATCAACTACCCAGTAACTATTCTATCTTATACGGACCTGTTTCAAATCTACCTGTCTGGCGCCGAGTGAACTTTTCTGTCACACCGATAAGTGGTTGCCATATCTCTCGTGGTCTGGTTCGGTCCATATGCGGGACATATCTATCTGTCTTCAGGTTGTGTGGGTGTCACAGGGGGGTGTCCTTTGGTTGGAAAATTTAAAAAAAGGACAAACAAGCATAATACCTACACTATAAATATCTGTGGCATCAGCTAAATGACACTAATTGTACTAAATCTGGTTATGCAGAAGAGATCTACGAACATCCAAGTCTATTATTGACTACTGTGTACAATTACTCATTTGCTGTGTATTAATTAATACCATCTACCATAACTGTCATCACCTACCAATCATCTGGATGAAAATAGACCACTGTCCTCAATTGGGTGTGGTCGCTCTGTTTAATTTACTACCCTGTGGTTTCTACATTTGGTATATAAACCACTGTATTAAGTTGCATCCCATACCTAATTTTTAATACTGTTATTTTAATGTGTCAATTGCGCAAATATTAAATTTGCATACAATAAATATTTTAATATTTATTTAGCGCTGCCTGGATATATATATATATTTTTTAAATATAGTATTAGCATACACTGTTACACTTTCCTCACAAGTATCCAAATCCAAAATAAGTGGAGGGAAATTGGCAAATTTATGGTATCAGTTAAATATTTGCTACTAATCAGTTACCCCACCAGCTCCCTCCTTGCTCCTCTCCATTCTGGCTTCCACACATTCCACACCAGTGAAACTGCCTTTAACAAAGTTACCAACGATTTCCTTACATCCATTAAATCCAAGGGCCCTCTTCTCATCTCTACTCTCTTCTCATCCTTCTCATCCTCCTGGACCTGTCTGCAACTTTCTACACCATCAATCACCCTCTCCTACTATGCACCTTTCAAACCATAGGCCTAAATGACAATTTCCCTTCCTGGTTCTCCTCCTAGCTCTCTGACTGTTCTTCTTTCAACTCTAAATTCTGCACCCACATCCTCCTCTTTCAATTGGTATCCCCCTGGGGTTCTGTCTTGGTCCTTTATACTTTTCCCTCTCTTGGTCCTTTGGTGTCATCCTTGACTCCTCCTTTTCTTTTACCCCTTACATGCATGACCTTGCACAATCCTGCCTTAATGTTGCATATGTCAGACCATTCCTATCCCCTGATGCCACAAAAATGTTCATCTGCTTTCACGTAATCAACTTCCTCAACTACTGTAGCCTCCGGTCTCCCCCTCATCCATCTCATTCGCCTCCAATCAATACTCAGCACTACAGCCAGATCTTTCTATTTCTTGTTGGTCTACCTCTGCCTCCATTCTCTCTCAATCTCTGCACTGGATTCATGTCTGGTTCAGAATCCTCTTCAAGCTCCTCACCCTTACCATCTCTTAACTCCATTCTCATTCCCTCCCATCCCCTTCAATTATATTACAACTTATCATTCTCATGTTCAAGATTTCTCCCATGCTATCCCACCACATTGCAATGAACTCCCTCAGTCCCTCAGGCTATCAACCACCATACAAGTTTTTAAATGATCCCTCAAAACCTATATATAGTGTGCCATAGGACTTCATCTGCTAATAGGATAAACAGCTTTGGGTGATGCATCGGGTCTGATCTCTAGTAAAGGCTAAACATTTTAAATTTTGCATCGATGGCTACCGGGCTTAGGTTGTTCTTCAGAGGCAGAATACCTGCTTCACAGAGTTAGTATCCGCACCTAACCCATCTGACCTTCCCCATAACCCGTCCCCATTTTTAGGATAATTATGGCACTTAAGAGTGCCATAGGGTTTCCTTAACTAACCGCTTGGATTTTCCTTTTTAAGAAACAAAATACGAACCGAGATCCCTTCCCCACACCCTCCGAGGCTAATTTAAATCCCTCCCCCCTCCCACTCTTCATTAAAAAACACAGAGGTTGCTGTGGCACACCTCTACCTTCTTAACTAGCTAAGTGCGGTCTATTGAGACCGCACTTACTCAATCTATGTACCACACATGCATCGTAGGTCAATTCTTAAGAAACCATTCTTAAGAAGTAGGAGCTTCTTAAGCTTCAAAATGGTCCAGTGTGTGCAGTCATTGTCATGCTTCAATGTGCTACAGTAAGTGGTGGTCTATTAACACATTTTGGGCCTGATCCAGAAGTACGATGTAGCGCTGAGCGTACTAACGCTCCTTCTATTACGCCGGCTGAAGGCTACCCTAACTTCAGCCGGCGTAAGGAAGGGGCCATACACTTGCACAGGAGCGTATGGCCGCTTAGCACGCCCCCCCACCCTCATTTACTTACCTCCCCCCGCCCACCAGCACTAACGTGAGCGTAGGGGCGCTGGAGGACGTCCCCTCCAGCATCCCTACGGCGCTACTATGGATGCCCGATCTACGTAGATCGGGCGTTTCCATAGTGAAGCCGGGCAACATCTGCCCGGCGCATGCACATTACGGCTACGGCCGCCGTACTAGCGATGGCGGCCGTAGCTCTGGATCAGGCCCTTTGAGAGTATCCTAAGAGTAACTGGTGGGGTTGATCTGCTGGCTGCAAACTGAAAACTTTCTGCCACACTTCTGAAGGAGGGTAAAGGATTTCTGTATTGAATAGTGGGCACTGATGTGCTCACTACATGTATGTTGGTCACTATTGTGTTCTTTGCATTGAGTATAGCAGTCAGTGGCCTTGCCAGTTGTTAATGTCACAGGTTGAAATGTTGACAGTTGATTATTATTTAAGTATTACATACATTTCATCAACAGACCCGTCACAACATTGGGCCGGATCCTGACCTATGCGCGCCTTACGGGCGTGCGAGGTCATTACGGCCATGGTCGTAATGGGGAGTGCACGCCCCCTGCACTCTCCGCTAAAGGTAGATACCTACCTTAACTGTTCCGACCAGGTCTGTGGTCGTAAGAGGATTCCCCCACCCCGTCCCCTCATTAACATGTCGATCTCTGCCTTCACGGCAGAGATACGGCTGTCGTATAAGGGGGGACAGCCCCTTTTATGTAACAGCTGGCGTACGTAACGTACATTCCGTATGCCGACCATTACGACATCATGCACACAACTTTCCAGACGGGAATTTCGTATGCGTAACCCAGGATTGGGTGCATTGCATATTCTTCTGAATTGTATGTAGTGGTAACTCCTGGTAAATATTAAATTTTATATAAATTTTAAATGATGTATATATATATATATATAGTTTGTGTCCTTATATCTATGCAGTTGCAATGTGTGACTTTATACATTATTACACATAACATATTACTATTGTCCTCCTCAAAGTCTGCATAGAAACACACACAGAGAGATATATATTTATACATATTTGTAAACTGGTATGATAATGTGGTCATTACTTTTTTGTATTTACCCTGTGCTTCATCAATACTTGTTACCCCACTGATAAAACAGTCGCAAAATAAAAGATAAAGCAATAATACACGAGATTCTAATTATATTATAGTAAAATCAGTTTTATTGAAGTGAAACTGTTCCAATTAATTCCTTTTTAAGTGAAGGAAATTGTCTTTATACACATTCACACATATAATAAAAAATACACTCTGATAAATACTGTATTTAGATGAATTATTCTCTTATGCTTTTACCTGACCTTTCTTCAAGTAGATAAGCATGTATATTAATATTAAAATTATGCAGCTCCTAATAAAATAACAGAACAGAACAGGATCTTTCTGACACTTTTCCTGCACAGATTCTTCATAATAATGACCATTAACCTTACATTCATCTACTTTTATAATTGCTGGAGTGATTTTCTTGGCTAGTATTATACATTTTTAGTATTTTACACTTTAGAGTTTAGATTATTAGAGATAAGTTTAGAACAGGGTTGCCGACTCTCCCGGAATATCCGGGAGACTTCTGAAATTTGGGCAGGTGTCCTGGTATCCCGGGAAAGCCGGCAAAGCTCCTGCAAGCCCCACCAGCCATTAATTATTACTGTAATCCCTAGCGTTACTAGGGATGTGCGGGGCTTGATGATGTCATCAAGCCTCGTCCATCCCCTGAAATGCTGGAGATCACAGGAGTGACTGATGGGGACAGGGCTTAATGACGCGATTTGCATAATTCACGTCATTAAGCCCCGCCCTCATGCAGCAATCCATGGCTTCCCTCTGGGTTCTCCTGGAGGGAAGCTCTGTAAAATCGTCAAGCCTGGTTTAGATTTCATTATATATACCAAAGAACCGAATAGTGACACAAGACATGAAAGGCTGAAATATCGATCTGGCATGTTTTGGGGCCTTTGTAAGGCATTCCCTTTTGATTTCAGCTGCCATGTTTAGATTTGACAGGGCACTGAGAAGGTTGCTGGCTAAAACTGCGCTGCAATAGTAGCCAATGGTAAAATTACTAGGGGGTTTTAGTTGGCGGAAAGGATATAAAAAGGCATTATAGACATTATAGAAAACAAGCAATCTGCAATACAGACCTCTACTGTGCATGTTTCAATGTGTACTGCACTTAGGATTGTTTTCACATGGGTATCTCTCGCAGAGATTTTGATCGCAAGCTTAGGTGACCGAAGATCTATTTTGCTCAGTTTTATGCCTTGATTGAATAAAAGTCTTTCGATTATTTGCAACCTTACGAGCCAATTTGTGAATCATCCACCTCTACACCAGCCAATATATGTACCTTGTATGGTCAGGGTTGGATTTTGTATTAGGTATATCTGTGTTATACAGTTGCAAATAGTTTCTAAAGTCACAAATGGGAATTCCCAAGTGACAGGTGTGAAAGGTAAACGGAACGCTCACTTTAGGAAGCTGATCTGCAGAAACACACAACTCTGGATAGGACACAGGGAAGTCCCCCGCAGTCAGAGCCATATTGGCAGAGGCTGGGACTTTTACAGCCGCAGCTTCTGCCAGTCTCCAATGCATTTTAAATTGTTTTTTTAATTCTTGCATTTGCAGCATTTAAAAATCCATTGAAATGCTTTGTACATGTACATTAAGGCCAGAGCATAGTTGCGGTATTCTGCTGTTAGGCGGGCATAAACAAAAAAATATATAAAAAACTAAAATTCAAATTCAAAAGTGAAAAGGGAAATATATATATATTTTTTAAATGTATTAAACCAATGTAATATTTTTCTTTAAACACAGGGGTCATATTGACATTGAAAATGATATGGAGTAACCTTTTCATGGCAGCCACCTTGTCTGTCCGGTATGTAAACAAATCTAGACCTTAACAGATTTGTATTTGTGTGGGCAGCAATCATTTTTACCTGTGCCAACCAATGTTGCAGGGGAACTACCCACTGTTTATTAACTATGGTAAAATGTCCCTTCCTGAAGTAGCTGGGGGAGAGTCACAAATAACAGTTTTGTGAGGCAACATTGTTAGGAGAGTACTCACCAGGTTGCGGAGTCTAACCAGAGTCTGGTGTTCACTGATGGTGGGACAGTCTGGGCTGCAGAAAAAAGGCAGGTCGCGGCCCCCGGCGGCAACTCCTATGCGTGCGGGTGAGACAAAAATGGCAAACAGGAGAAGGAAAGATCCCAGTGAAAGAACTCCTGAAAACAGACACCGAGTGGCAAGAGAGGGAGGAGAGCGGCTAATGTGCATACCGTCCATGCACACGACGGCATGCTGGAGGAGAGTGACCGGCCCAAAGGAAGATGGTGAAGGAATGGGGAATAGGTAAGTATTTACATGCGGCATGTAACAAACATATGGTAAATTGATGAATTGCACCCCTTACATGTTTGATCAATTGTTGTGGATCAGTGTCACAGCACATTGAATACAAATTGTCTCCATCAGTAAATTGACATCATAAGAAAATATTGTAGCTCCTTGGGAGGTATCTTGAAAACATGGTTTGTTTAAAATATGTAAGATGAACGCTCAATATGTTAAAACTAATATGACAACATCAGGAAAGTTCTCATGAGGTTCATATAGATGTTAGAAGTAGACACTTCCGAATCCAGAGGCGCACACAAAAAGAATGCATTGTGCGTCACGCAAACGTTCTACATATTATAAACACATTTGTAACCTCATCCATAGAGGTCCCTATTTTTTAAATATGTCTACCTTATAATCAACTGCATTTGCAACAGAAATGTGTTAGGGTTGTGATTCAGAATGCGATTAGATTTTAAATACTCTTTACGTTCAAACAGTTATATGTGCCTCTTAATAAGGTTGATCTACATTTCTTAATGTTATTACATTTAAGGTCTTGAGTGAGTCTTTGGATAGTTTATTATTTAAAATGGAACATCTTTTACAAGCATAGATTTGTAAAAAAATTTTTACACAATATGCATTTTAATAAGTAACCATTCCAGAAATCATGGTGATGTTTTTATTGTAGGTAATAACATTTTTAACAAAAAAATGGTTTAAATTGATACACTGTTATACCCTGGACTGCCATTTCTGGTTATGCTTCTAGGGGCAGTCCTGGACTGATGATTCATGTCATGGACATTTCTGCTAGCTACCCCTAGAAGCTTCTGTTGAAAACTCTCTCTGGGACTAATTTATGTAATTGCCTATTTTCCTACACCTGTGCTCTTGCAATTAATATCTACTCCTCCCAGAGCAAGGTGGAGTCATTGTTTGCTCTTACCTGCTTTCTGTGCTGCACTTTTGGTTACTGTTTCCATATGGACTTTTTTTTGGATATTAGTCATGTGGGGCCGTATTCAGAGCTCCTTCCGCAATGCAATTGAGGCTGGAGTTTTGCGAAATGTACTACTGTGCATGCGCAGTAATTTTGTAACGTAATCTAGGTTACTTCTTGCAACATAGATTGCGTATATGCGGTCTTAAAGACCGCGTATACGCAGAGAGGCAAATGTCATGTCACCACAGCAACTCGCCAATACCAGTGTAAACAAAATATATACGCTTTCTTAAAGACCGTGTATACGCAATCTACGTTGCAAGAAGTAACGTAGATTACGTTATGAAATCAGTAGCACATTTCGCAAAGCTCTGAATACGGCCCGTGGACTTTTTAGGCATTAACACCCACCTTCGTCACCCCATGTTTCTGACATTTGCCTGCTTCCACGGTTATCAGCATTCCTGGTATCTCTGTGTTTTCAGATAATTTCTGCCTTTTCTGCATTGTCCTGTGTTACATATGCTGTATCATCTGTTTTCCTACAATAAACCTCACCAGTTCCAAAGTTACTGTGTCGTGTGATCCACCACGGTAACAGACACTTTATTTCACTTACATAAATGAATACACCAATAGTAATCAGCCCATCTTTCTGTGCTCGCTCCCATTCTGAGCATACACAGAGCCTTTTCCCACTGTACTTCCAACTTAAAAAAAAGGACCTGATTCAGATCTCCGTGGCACCTGCATGCACACAGAGATCTTTAAGTATGCACAGAGGAGGGGAGTGCATGCCCCCGGCACTCCCCTTCTTATTACTGAGTTCTGGACACTTACGTGTCCAGAACCCTACCTTACCTAAAGTGCACGGATCTGCGTCTGCAGGGACAAAGTTCCATCCCTACACAAACCAAATATACACATTGTGGGTGGAGGGAGGTATTTAAATTGTACAGTATAGGCTGAGTTAGACACTTATGTACGACAAGGCGATATGTACTAACAGGGATAGGCAAGGAAAAGTTAAGATAGGGTTCTGAACACTTAATTCAGCTAGGTTACGTATAAGTGAGGAGAGTGCCAGGGGGAGTGCATTAACCTTAGTAGTGCGTAACCTAGGTACACATATGTACATAAAACGACCTTAAGTCTGGATCAGGCCCATAGGGGTAGATCCAAAACTACGTTTGCCGTACGTTTATTCGCGCAGCGTATTTTCGTGTGCGTACATTCTATACACTCCCCTAAGCACACCCCTTTAAGGTACGTATTTTGTCAAGATACGCTTTCCAAAGCCTATCTTAACTTTTGGCAACGTAACCGATGTGATCCGCACACGTACGTATGGGCAACACGTATTTATGCAGCTAAGCACGCCCATACTGTACACTTTAAATACAAACCCCCGCCAACTTAACGTATTTCAGACGTATTTTGGACTCACGTAAAATTGGCACGCCCACACGTAAGTATTTACGTGACACATACGTGAATGGCCCATACGTTCACAATTACGAAATGTTACTGAGCGTATTTTCTATGGTGCGCATGCGCAGTACTTACCAAAAGGCGATTTTACGTATCCACCACGCGTAAATTCGCTCACAAGCGTTGTTCTGGATCTGGGCCATTGTTTTTTGTTTCAGCCAGACACAGTACATTTGCCACATAAGGAGAGACCAGCAGGTTGCATTCAGATATGGCATGCCCAACAAGCTCATTCACTACATGCCTCCACCCATACACAGTTCAATATTTCACTGAGATGTGCTACGTGAGCTGAAGTACACCTTAAAATAAAGAAAAAATTCACCCGTGGGTTTGTGGTTGTGCAATATTTGACTGCAAATGATATTATTTGTATAATTCTAATCCATGTATGACTAATAATAGAGGTATATCAGAACAGTATATGATAAGAGTAATTTATGACTATAGATGCAGTGGACAATAAATGGGATTGTCTTTGTTATGGCAAGAAAAATGGAAATTTAATTTTCACCAAATTAACATGTTTATTTATCATTTTATTTTAGCTTGTGCATACTCCTCTGTGGTTGTGTTTTTAATATGTGACAATCATTGACACAATAGTAGAAATTACTATTACTACTATCTGTGCATATATGTTCTATATTCTTTATAATACTTGCAGCCTTAACTATAGAAGTACTACAGAAGTAATTAGAAAAAAACCATCTTGTATCTGTAAAATGTCTTAAAACTAAAATTCCCACAAGCCCTGGATCCAACATAGAAACATTTGCCACACAAAGTGAGCCACTTTCAGGAAACAGGAAACATTTTGTTTTAAGTACCTATTTCCTGCCAGCAATTAGTACACATTAGGATAATAAACCCCACTGTTTGGACTGTGTTTTGCATTGCTTTACCTGCTGTCTGTCAATTTTACTGACAGACTTCAACACCGTAATGTCATTAACAGCAGCAGCTCTTATGATACATAGGGGACATGATTTATTTGCCCATTGTGAGAAGCACATACCGATATGTTTACTCAGGTTGTTTCATTTTACAGATTTCTATGTGTATAATGGCTTAACAAGAAATGTTGTTAGATTAATGGATCAATTCTTATTTGAAGAATACATTCATTTTAAATTCTGTATTATTTTATTATATTCTGTAGCTACACCATACATAATATTTAGAAAATTTACCTGTGGTCACACTCATTTAAAACACCTATCACTATTTATTTATCTGTGTCCTTTCTTCTTTAATAAAGAAAAAAATGGTTAAATATTAAAAAATGTTACATATTATATAACAAAACTGGGTAATAACAGACAGACTGGAAGGTGTGTTTGCAAGTTTACAGTCTACAGGATAGTAGAATGAATCAACCACATTTCAAGGTAAAAGTGATGTATGATCTGTATGATCACATCATACAGCTATGTTAGTCTCAGAACATAGGGCAAACTGGGTATAGAAAACAAACATGTTGGGTTTATGTAAAACATAGTTGCCTACTTTTGAAAAGTCATTTCAGGGAGAAAAGTAAAAAGCATAGGGGCGGTCCCTGCGTTGCCGGAGGGAGGTCCCTGCGTCGCCGGGGGAAGTTCCTACGTTGCCGGGGGCGGTCCCTACACCGCTGGGGGCAGTCCCTGCGTTGCCATGGGTGTCCTGCAAAGTATCAGCCCCCCCTCAGTATCTTTCATCAGGTGCCTCCAGCCCCCCTTCAGTATCTCCCATTATGTGCCTCCAACCCCTCCTCAGTATTCCCCATCATGTGCCTGCAGCCCAAAAAATGGTTAAATATTAAAAAATGTTACATATTATATAACAAAACTGGGTAATAACAGACAGACTGGAAGGTGTGTTTGCAAGTTTACAGTCTACAAGATAGTAGAATGAATCAACCACATTTCAAGGTAAAAGTAATGTATGGTCTGTATGATCACATCATACAGCTATGTTAGTCTCAGAACTAAGGGCAAACTGGGTATAGAAAACAAACATGTTGGGTTTATGTAAACCATGCAAAAGGGAAGAGAAAGTACAGAAGGTTTAGAGGAAGTTTGTGGAATTTGGTACAATTGTCTGGTTTGGTTAGTTATAAGGGAGCTTTAAATATTCAGAGTCTTGTAACCAGAGCAATTTAAGAGCATTTAATATATGTGGCAGAGAGTAGCAGCTCTTACTCTTATATTAGCAAGTGGAAATAATATCATTCTGTTGACATTTTAGAAAAAAAAAATGATGTGGGTCAAAACAGTTTGTGAAAGATATTGGTGATAAGTAAATTTAGATATAATCTGCATATCGATGACATTAAAATTCAATTGAGTTTATCACATGTCCAAGTGTGGTAATTAAAATAGAGAAAAGTAACAGACCTTGCACTGAGCCATATGGTACTCCTATACATAATGGAAGAGAATTAATAATGATTAATGATGACGTCAGTTACACTGGTGCTCTAGCGTTTCTGACGTCACCATTAATATAAAAGTCTGCCCCCTAGCGAGCAGCTTGAAGAAGGATAAAATAGGTAGAAATGAACCTCTGAGCTACCCTCTAAGGAAATCCCTGCAGCCCGGTGTCAGAAAAAGATAGAGGGTTCCTAATTCCCCCTGGTGTGTAATCTATATACACACTTTATCACATATAATACAGAGAAACTTCCACCTACAGACGCTGGGAAGTAGAAGATAATCTCTAGTAAGCCACAATATCACCAAATAACATTAAACAGTGTTTTTCATTGCATACCACACTTTCTAATGTCTCAATATATATGATGACAGTTCTTGAAAAGTTCTTAAGGTTTGTCAAAATTCTCAAATGAAAGTCCACAATATCCACCGTGTTATTGATCCTTTCCACTGTGTATCTTAATGCTGTGTCTTTATCCCAACTAGATACAAATAAAGGGGTAAATCCTACTTACAAGACTTGCCTTTTGTATGATGTGCATGTACTACGATGTAAACGGTTCTCCTCTCTGTAAGTCTGTCCTCCAACCGGGCAACTGAAATTGGAGGACAGACTTACAGAGAGGAGAACCGTTCACATCGTAGTACATGCACATCTTACTAGAGATTATCTTCTACTTCCCAGCGCCTGTAGGCGGAAGTTTCTCTGTATTATAAGATGAAGAAGGAGCCTGTCCCCGCCGTGTCAAGTACTGAAGAGGATGAGGAGCGGACCAGAACACCAGGGATGCCACTGCAATCATCCGGAGGACAGTCACCAAGCAACTGGACAACATGCAACTCATCAAGCAAGTCTTCCCAAGAAAGATGACAGCAAATGGTGAGTGACAACATTTTTTATTCTTTTTATCCACCACACACTTCATTCATACACAGTTAGTATAGGACACGGTGGCCACTGGAGGTAAGTGCAAACATTATGGGACATTATTAGTCAGGGAAAATGTATTTTTTACATTCACACTTAGATTAATGTGTTAATATATGTTTTGTGCAAACTGTATTTTTTTTTTACAACACACCACACCACACACTGCATTGTTAGAAGTCTTACCATGCTTATGCTGATATTACTACAAGGATAAGCAACGCTTAGCCTTGTAGTTCTATCAGCACAGCATGGTTAAGGCTTTCAAGCATGCTGCGCTCGCATTTTACATACACAAAAACATGTCAAATACATTGACGTGTTCTTCAGGCTCTTTGTGAGGCGATTTGTTTGAAAGCGCCCAACACAGCCTGCAAGTTGTTTTTCAGTGAGTTTCCGGTGAGCTAAAGGCGATTTAGACTAATCGCCTTTAGTGATTTCAATGACAAACATCTGGACGAATTTTGTCCCGCGATGTTTGGCGAGTTTGATTTGCTAAAGGCAAAACTCACGTGAGTTTGCCTTTAGTGAATATGGTGATTTCATATTCACAGCAAATTCTCGTGAGTTGAGGCGATTTTTACTAAATCGCGCTTTGTAAATATACCCCAATGTCTTGAAAAACGAAGTGTTGTAATTATTGTTATTTAGTACCGTTTTGTGTAATATTTGGAATAAAATTCTGACTGCAGAGAATTACATTACATTCTTCTATATGACACGGTTGTCATATAGACATAATATAGCATAATTAAGTAATTACAAATTATATAATTATCTAGAGAGAGAGAGAGAGAGAGAGAGAGAGAGAGAGCAAGCATTTGACATGGTGGGAAAGAGACACAATAAGAGGACAGATCTATAAGAAAGGACACAGTAAGCAAAAATGAACGGAGCCTGGAATATTTGCTTTATAAACCCCTACAGGCATAGAATTTTGGAAAATGACTAGACATTTGCCTACAATACATCCAACATTGTGGTGTCAGTCTAATAACTTTCGAATTTGTGATTGTCGCCATAGTGTCATAACTGGATTTTAACAGTACCTGAAAAACTAACTTGACATCAGTCAGTATCTTCTGCCCTTTTACATAAATAGGGACACCGTGAACTTATTTCATGGCCTTGAAAGAAATGACAGTGCTTGTTTTGGGTGCTTGACCGCTATCAATTATGGTATGAATAATTTGCACTTAATAAATGTCAGATTAAAATCTGTGCAAGTATAAATGAACAAGTCTCTCTTTATCTTTCCCTTTCCACATTTTCTAGGGCAAATATCTGAAATCCATTAACATTTAGATCAAATGGATAATTGCTTAAAATAATTGTTTAAAATTTAAATTCATCACTGTAGGAAGACTTCTTTTAGATCCAGTAACTACAAATGAGCTTGCATCAGTCATTATTAATGAAAGCATGTGTCTAATTGATTGCTCTGGATTATAGCACAGTTTTTTCATCATATTGCATAACCATCTTCAGACTATAGAATTATTTACTCAGTGATACAATTCTGTATAATAATGTATGGTAAAAAAAGAAACCAAAGAACATGCACTGTGGTGTTTCCTTTGCAAATAAGGAGTTGGAAAAGGAAGAATCTTATGATATGGATCTTTAGACTTCCCTATTATTTATTCTATATACTTAAGGATTTTAGAGTTATATGCCACTATTTGTTTTGTCACACGCTGCAGAGGTAAACAAAGCAGCGTGTGAAGTAAATCTATCTGGGTTCTATGTACCCTTGCCCTCTCTGTCTTTGTTGTCTGCCCCGCTGTCTGTGCTCAGCATAGCTTGCTACACACGCTGGCAGCTGCGGTCTCGGGCCAGTTCAGCTTATTTCCCTCTGCTGAGTGGTTTGTGAGGTTACCATGTCACTGTCTGTACCTGGCGTTCTGAGCGATTCCATCTGCTCCTCCCTGTTTGTGTGTGTGTCGCTGTGTTTACCATCTCATGGCAAGTGGAGCCCGGGTCCTGGGTTCAGGGTAAGAAGTGACAACAGAGGATGTTATAAAGTAAGTCATGGTCTCAATCCCTTTTGCTTAGTGACAAGGCCTGAGCCATTTCACTACAGAAGTGGGATCTGGAAAATGTATCCACTTTCTGCATGTCCAAAAGACTCTCTGAATATAGTGACTTTCTGGACATTCCAAAAAAGGTGGGAACTATGCTTATATTCTTTTCTCAACAGCTGGCCTAAGATCCTAAGAAGGGAGCATGGATATTAAAAATAGGTAATAACAAACTTTAAGGCTGTGAGTATAATCTGCCATCATTCTTATGGGTAGTGGGCGCAGCATAATAATGAATTAAAGCATAGGAGGATGGTCTGTAATTATTCACATCCAGTGCTACCACTTTTCTCTCTCACCAGTGTCGGGTTCACCTAAAAAAGAAAACTGTGTTAGTGTTATCTTTATGAGTATCTGTGTAAGGTTATAGGGATAAGCTCATCACTGCACAATTTTCTGAAACGGGGGCATCCCATTTGGTGAATCCCTTCAAGATAACCATGATCGGTCTGGCTTTATTCATTGACCTGACACTTACCAAACAACCTGATGGAGATGCAGCACCTCCTAAACCTGAGCACTTCCCGCTGATTTATCCAGTCATTTGTACGACCTTCCATGATGACATTACCTTGCACCTTCAATGGCTTATGGGACATGCTGACCTGATGCATCTTCTCACATTTCAGATCCCATGGAAACTATAGTTACCAAGAAAAAGTGAAAACAAGACAATAGACATCTTTTGACACCTTTGCAAATTTAAACAGACAAAGTCTGTTGTATTCATTGAACATTTGTTGGTACACTGTTATAAGTAAATTATTATTTTAAAAGAGTCAGCATTCCAAGAGAACTGTCACAGAATGATGCATTATTAAGCTTTGTTAGGGAGTTTCTTCAAGGAGTCATTTAAGAAACATTGGTTCTTTTCTTTCTAAATAATCTCAATAAATAAACTAGAGTTTTTGTAGCATGTTACAAAGTTTCATTTCCTTGCATTGGCATTGCAAAAATACACGTTAGTTCAAATCTGCTAATATTCTAATAATATATTTATGCTGTTATATATTTCATAAAGCAAGTTTCTGCTCAATGAAAATGTGCATATTTTGTAAGTTTGTGAGCAGGGCACTCTTCCTCAAGAGTTTGTTTCATACAAAAACATGTTCATTTTGTCCTGCTTTATGATGTATTGTGAAGCATGGGCCCCTTTTTTGGGGAGAGTTTTCACTATAAGGTGGAAATTTTATTTTATTTTTATTTTACTGATGTATTCTTTTCAGTACAGGGAAAGATCTAACTCCATCAGAAGCATGGCACAAATAGCAGGTGTCTGTTGATGTATAACTACAGCTGCAGTTTTTGTTACTTTGTACACCTGGATTTGGCCTTTTGTTACTATAGGAAAATGATCTTGTTATACAAGTATGCGTATTGATATGCTATTATGTTATATGCTGAGAATCCACAGTATTTAAGTAGATGTAGTGGATTTACACAATAAAAGGCGGATCCAGAGTATAGTAGTAATTGCTTAACAAGAGCAAGTGTAGACCTAAACAAAAGCATGTCGCAATGTGACTGCGTGATTCAATGTAACGTGAATACTTTTGCATGAAGGCAAAATACTTAGAATTTGCACTCCATAGCTTTATGTTTAATATGTAATAGATGTAATACAGATTTGAACTAGGAAGTATGTCCCCTTCCCCTCCCCATTAGTCTTGTACCTGATTTGCCCTAACTCCCAAACTCTGGATAAGCCCCATAACCAATAGTGGCTGGAGTTTTATTTTAATAATGTCATGTATTGCGTTATTTGTGTTGCTACATTTAAATCTCAATTTGCTGTATAACTTTTAAATAATGATTTAATAAATGATTGAACTTAATATGATGTATCCAAAGTTTGTAAACCTGCTTCAGTACATAATGGATGCACTATGTATTGTTTTGTACCCATGAAGCAGTGTGGGAAACACCCCCTCTTTTCTTTTTTGGATTAGAAATCATTGGCTGGATTTAGACCTCTGTGCCTTTTGCACATGCATGGAGGTTTGGCAGTCTGCACAGAAGAGGCCTTAAGTGTCCCGTGTGGATCAGACCAAGCCCAAACTGTAAAACTGACATGCTCCACCCAATTTACAAAGTTAAGATGGGTGGAGGGGACAGGCTGCCCAGTCGGACGGATCTCCAGATGTGCTAAGTTCCATAGTCCTGGAGATCTGTATCTTAACATCTGGCACATTTTGAACTTGGTTTTAGAGATCCGGTGTGAGTTAGGTGCAGACAGATCAGCACCTAACTTACCCATCCTGCCTCCATCCCGGCCCCACTTTTTAGGTAACTTATGGCACTTACGAGTGCAACTGGGCTACCTTAACTATCCGTGCAATGTCCTCACAGACATTGCCGCTCCCTGCCTCCCCCCCTCCCCGGCTAATCTAAATACCTCCCCCTCCCGCTTTTACCAAAACCCATCCCGAGGCGGCATAACGCAATTTTACCTAAAATACTCTGTGCGGTCTTTAAAGAGCGCACGGAGGCAATCTACGTACCAAACTGGTAAGTAGATTGCGTAAAGGACTTACTACGCATGTGAAGTAGTTGCTTTACTAAATATACACGCCTAAGAAGCGACTGCTTCTTAAGTGTGAATCCAGTCCTCTATGTCTATCTATCTGCCTATCTAATAAAGGTGTTATTCTATACATAAATCTTTAATGTATTTTGTGACATGTGCATTTTTAGTTGTTCTGATATACAATTCAGTTACATTTTTTTTTAATCATTTCCTGGTGTTAATAACCAAAATGCTAAATATTTTTATTTTACAACGATAGGTTAACATGTTTTAAATCAATTTTATTTGTTTTAACATCTAATATTTTTAATTATTTTTCTTTCTCCCCCTCACTGACAAATTGGAAATGTAATTGTCATTATGTAATTGAAAGTAAAGTATCTTTTAGGTCAAAACTGTTTTAAAAGGCCCCATTATAGACTGCCAAATTAGTTTAGCAAGATTTATTAGGTTTTCTTTCCAAAAGAAAACAAAGAGCAAATAGAATTGTGACAAATTGGGCAGAGAATAAGTAGTTTAGAAAGTTTATTTAAGCTTTTCTTGGATTTCTAGAAACCAATCACAACTGTTTAGCAGGACCTTATAAAATGACATGCCAGCGGATAACTCTGGTTTGTAGAGAAAACAGGACTATCACCTATAGGATATAATTAACATTCCTTCTGTGTTATGGAACTCTGGAAATTAATTGATTTTCCACTTGAATCTGGTAGTGTACACATAAGGTATCACATGGAATTTTACTTAGGCAAAGGAAGTTTAAAAAAAACAGGCATTGAAAGTGTTATAGATGGGAAAAGCCGACAGTGGAAAGTTAAGAAGAAAAAAATCTTTTAACAAGCAGAGACAGTGTAATTGATCTTATTCAAACAAAAACATAGGTACAAAAGTTGAAATATAATTTGCTACAAACAATATATTCAAGTTTATATTATTGTATGCAAGAAAAAGATTTCCACAAAAAGTAATTTATCTTAGTTGACAATTTGGAATATATTACTTGTAAAGATAGTACAAACTAAAACTAACGTATGGCAACATGCTTGACCGCCACAGAGATATAAGTAGATAATAATTACTGTGTATAATGCTGGGGTTCTCATTACTGTACATTAGACAGTTTTTTAAGTTTATAGAAAAGTCCTCAAATAATTCACTACTAATTCACTACTTTTAATTGCTCAAAATACATTCAGTTATCCAACCTTTGTCTTCTAAGCACTGTGTCAGACTTGCATCAATCCATCTTAGACAACCCCTCGGGATCATTATAAATGGCCTGCTCTGGCAATTTAAATAGGGTGCAGGATACTCCTATAATAACCGACACAGTCAAACTTAGGCACTTAACTTAATAACTTCAAGTGTTGTAAGACTATCATACCCAGCAAGCTGTAATAGAATAGGCATAGGGCCTGATTCACACTTAAGAAGCTGCGGCTTCTTAATCACGTATCTGGCCGAAATGACCTACTGCGCATGCGTAGTAGGTCATTTACGCTATCTACGTAGCCGACCGGCACGTAGATAGCATAGGTGCGGTCTTTACAGATTTATAGGGATTTACTTCGTGTAATGCCGCCTCAGGGCGTGTTTAGGCAGAAGTGGGAGGGGGGAGGCATTTAGATTAGCTGGGGAGGGCGGGAGGGAGGGGAGGAGGGGCAATGTCCGGGATCAACGTCCCTTGAGGCTGCGTAATGCCACCTCAGGGCGTGTTTAGGCAGAAGTGGGAGTGGGGAGGCATTTAGATTAGCTGGGGAGGGCGGGAGGGAGGCGAGGAGGTGCAATGTCCGTAAGAAACTTATAGCTTGTCCTGTTATATGTTGTTTCAGAGTAATAAATTGTGTTTATTACTTTCACTGTTATTCTTGCCTATGTTAGAAATAAATAATTGCTGCCTTAGTTCAGGCTGTGTTTTAAGTTAATAAATGTGGCTTCTGCAGCAACCCTATTTTTACTGAGTGTATGTGTAGAGAAACAAATGTGGTTAAAGGGGATAAGGGAGGGTGGGTGCCTGAATATCTACATGGTGTTTATTTCCCTTGGGCCATGTTCTTAGATTTAGTTGGAGCCATTAGTGAAGCACAAAGAAAAGCTTATCTGGTACTCTCCAGCCCATGCCAAGTCTGTAAGGGGGTATTACATGTAATGCTTGCAGCATATTTCACTAGGTGCAACTCACAGGCATAAGGAGTGGCTGCATTTGCCATTGCACCCAGAGGCTTTGGAAACTATAAGCTGTTGCTCATGTGATTATGCTGCCATCAAATCCACAGGTCTGCCCTCACTTGTGGCCCATACTCTGTTCTTTTAAGAACAGTGCTGAGAGAACCCCAGCAAAGATCTGTCTCTAGTGCAGACATTGAAGAGTTGAATGTGATATCAACATTTATACCTGTATCAAATAAAGGACACCTCATGCTTTTATTTGTAATCCCTATAGCCTGCAATTTCCTTTCTATACCAAAAGAAGTTCTCATCATTAAGAACAGCAGGCTCATAAATCAACAATATCACACTTGCCGAAGCTTTTTCAAACATGGTACAAGTGTGAGATTGGTTACTTGTTTTCATGCTGTTTTTAATAAGATGCAATAAAGGAGGAGTATTAATGTTTTAACACCTGCTGCTTGGTATTTTGCTGCTGTGATTAATATGTAGGTATCAGAGGACATAAAACTACTGCATCTTTAAACACTGCAGTGACCTGATGAATAAGTAGTGTAAAGATTGTTTTTCTTGCATTTATTAACATAGGCTAACATCTGTTTAATCCCTCTGAGGTTATCCACTTTTTAATGAAATCACATTTTCCATGGTTACAGTTGTTTCTATCCTCTAAGCAGTTGATAATACTAACCAAATCAGATTACATTTTTAATGAATAAAATAATGAAATAATAAAGAATTTCAAAAGATGTAAAATAAAAGAAGGCCAAGGGCCAGATTTACTAAGCTGCTGGAAAAGAAAAGTGGAGATGTTGCCCATAGCAACTAATCAGATTTTAGCTGACATTTTCTAGTATGTAATAGGAAAGAGCTAGAATCTGATTGGTAGCTATGGGCTACATCTCTACTTTTCCTTCCCTGCAGCTTAGTAAATCTGGCCCTTGTGAAAGTTGCATTGATTTATAAAAAAAAATAGTTTGCACATAAAAAAAAATGTAACATTTAAAACAAATATTACATTTATGAAATGATATGTGAATGTCCTTCAAGGACTGAGGAAAGTTTATTGCCCAGTTGGAACAGTATTCCAGAAGGAGATTAGTAGGTTAATGCACTGTAGAGCCAGTTTGGTTTGACCAATAGGTAGAGGTAAGACAGTAAGGTCTCTGTGTTCTTCAATGTTTCCCTGCTATGTGTCTTTTATTAAAGGTGCTGGATGTGAGGTTTCATTTATCTGTATTGCAGTGAAATTGTTAACTGTTGGGTTGATGGTGAGTTATACCCCATTCAAATTGCACCAAAAACTTGGGTTATTGCTGGGGTGAGCCCCAACAACCTGGGTCGTGGTGCAGTGTGAAAGGGTCCCACTGACAGGGAACTGGACACAGGTGAAAAGAATGGTTATTTCCGGATCCGACCCGGGTAGCCTGTAGTGTGAAAGGAGCAACCAGGGTTGCATAGAAATTATTTGATTTGTGGAATGTGTTAGCTATTGCCCTGGCAACAAGGCAATAGTAAACAAATTACACAGTGTGATGACTCACACTACTGACAGGGCAGATCCGGGTCCCGGAATTTCCCGGGTCAACCATCAGTGGTGGGCTGGGTCGGGAGGCATGGTGGCATGTGCCCCCCGGCTCGCTCCGCCATCAGTGGTATTAGGGCCGCCTCTGTGCAGCCCACGGCCGACCAGAACGGGGACCTATGTCCCCACCTGGTCCATGGCTCCGCACTGGATCTTTAAACAGTGGAAAAAGGGTACTGTGAGCCTTAAACAACGTCCTGGTTCCTCGATAACGACATGCTGGGCGTGATGACATCATGGATGTCACGGCCAGCACATATTAGGAGGAGATAACCAGAAGAAGCTGGGCAGCGGAGTACACAGGAAGAAGATGGAGAAAACAAGAAAACAAGAATAAAGAAAAGAAAGGAAGTAATTGAAAGGTAAGAAAGAACAGTGTGTGATTGCATGGACATGAGAAAGTATGGGCAGTATGTGTGTGACTGTATGGACATAACAAAGTATGGGCAGTGTGTATATGTGTGACTGTATGGACATAAGAAAGTATAGGCAGTGTGTGTGTGACTGTATGGACATAAGAAAGTATAGGCAGTGTGTGTGTGACTGTATGGACATAAGAAAGTATAGGCAGTGTGTGTGTGACTGTATGGACATAAGAAAGTATAGGCAGTGTGTGTGTGACTGTATGGACATAAGAAAGTATAGGCAGTGTGTGTGTGACTGTATGGACATAAGAAAGTATAGGCAGTGTGTGTGTGACTGTATGGACATGAGAAAGTATAGTCAGTGTGTGTGTATGATTGTAAGCGATAAGAAAGTAGGGGCAGTGTGTGTGACTGTATGCCATAAAAAAGTATTAGTAGTGTGATGGTATGGGCAGTGTGTTTGTGCTTGTATGTCGTAAGAAAGTATTAGCAGTGTGAATGATTGCATGGCATAAGAAAGTATGGACAGTGTGATGGTATGGGCAGTGTGTGTAACTATATGGATATGAGAAAGTATGGGCAGTGTTTGTGTGATTGTATGCCATAAGAAAGTATTAGCAGTGTGATGGTAATGGCAGTGTGTATGTGATTGTATGCCATAAAAATGTATTAGCAGTGTGATGGTAATGGCAGTTTGTATGATTGTATTCCATAAGAAAGTATGGCCATTGTGATAATATGGGCATTGTGATGGTAATGGCAGTTTTATGGTTATAAATAGGATGTGCAGTGGGATAGATGGTATGGGCAGTGTAATGGTATGGGCAGTGTGATGGTATGGGCAGTGCAATTGCTAGTATGGCAGTGTGATAGTGAAAATAGGATGGGCAGCAGTATAGGTAGCATAGGAAGTGGGATAGAAGGTCAGTGCCACTTAATTAATATATTACATCGTGTGACCTAATTAATATGTTAGATTGTGTGACTTAATAATTTGTTACATTGTGTGATTTAATTAACATTTTAGATTGTGCTTCTTAATATGTAACACAGAGGTATATCATTGGTCAGGCCTTATGCCTTCTCTGATATAACACCATGGTAATGACACTTATGATGATTTTAAAACTCCTGATGGTGATGCAGCCATCTATAAACTGGATAACCAGTGTAATAATGTTACCCCTAAAGTGCTCCAGTGGTTTACTGACAACCACCCTTTAAGAACGGGTCGTTAGTTATGGGCCACTACTGTGGGCTTGCCCCCCAGGCTAAAACTTGCCAGCCAGCCCCTGTCAACCATGCAGTGTGAGCAGAGTCATCCCCGGGTCTGAGACCCTGTGGTGATCTATTGACACAGCAATACCCCAGGTTCATAGACCCGTGATATTGCCGTGACCGCAATGTGAAAGCGGTATAAGTTTGACTGTCAACTGACATAGATTGGCACACTGGTAGCTTTTAGAGACTATCCTTCACAATGCAGTGAGGGTGGTCCTGGGTAACACTCTTCCTTGGATTTGAGAGCTGAGGAAGAATTGTGCTTTCAGCAGTGTGGCGCTGGGGGCAACTGGCCACATATTGGGCCAGATCCAGAGCAATGCTTGTGAGCGAATTTACGCGTGGCGGAGACGTAAAATCGCGTTCTTGTAAGTACTGCGCATGCGCATCATAGAAAATACGCTCCGTAACGTAGCGTAAATGTGAACGTATGGGCCATTCTCGTATATGTGTCACGTAAGTACTTACGTGTGGGCGTGCCAATTTTACGTGAGTGCAAAATATATCTGAAATGCGTTATGTATGCGTGGGTTTGTATTTAAAGTGTACAGTATGGGCGTGCTTAGCTGCGTAAATACGTGTTGCCCATACGTACGTGAGCGGATCACATCGGTTACGTTGCCAAAAGTTAAGGTCGGGTTTGGAAAGCGTATCTTGTCAAAATACGTACATTCAAGGGGTATTGACAAGGGGACTGTATAGAAGGTACTCACGCGTAATTAAGCTATGCGAGGAAACGTATTGCAAATGTAGTTCTGGATCTACCCCATTGAGAGTTATTTGTAATTTTGTTAGATACTTACTTTTATAATCACCATTTTATTATTGATAGTCAGTAATAGTTTTAAGCTTTTTTTCCAAATAAATGTCTCTGTGTCTTCATTTTCAAGGTGTGATGATAAAATTATTGTATAGGTTATGCACAGATGATGAACCTAATTCGAACATCTAATCATGATGTACTTGGAGTGCTGAATGCATCGCAAGCAGGGATTCAATAACGTTTGTCCAATGTATTCAAACATTGGATATATGCTTGGGATACTTATTTAACTGCTTACGTAGACATCTGAACACTAGACCTTACCTTAATATTTATGATCCGTCCCCATTAAATAGCGATAGATAAGAAGCAGAGATCTCCAGGCTGTCTGAATTTCCATCTGTTACTTCCTTGACTGCTGTATTCTGTTTTGCCCCTAGGGTCAGACCTGGACCAGTTTTTCTTTTTTGTGGACATTACTATGACCCTGTCCCTATCGGCTGCCATTGGACTGTTATGGAATAATTACAGGCCCATCACCTACACCTGTACTTTGCCCTTATATGTATGTCCTCCCCCAGAGCTAAGTGTGGGTTATTTTTTCCTGCTCCCTGTAGCTGTGTGTTAGCTTGCCGGTCTTTGTTGTGTTCCAGAAATCTGCCTTCCCTTTTCTGTTTTTATGTTATTGATCTTTGTCATTTTTGCTGATGTCTGCAACCTGTATATAGTACCTTGCTTGACATCTGTTTTCTCATCCCTGTGTACTTGGTCTGTAATTATACCTTATACCTATATACCCTGACTGATACCCATTATCTTTTACCTGTGTATACTCCCGGAATCTGTTACCTTTGTATAGTCACTTTTTGTTATTTCTGTACAGTGTATCTATTCTGTTACTCTGCTATCTGCAATAAATCTCTACTTCTAATATTGGTCATGTGCAAGTTTTGCATCAAACCCCAGGTATTCATAACACTGTCTTTACTGTAGATTGTAATAATAAACCCCTCCCACTTATGTCCATAACCTACGCCAGTGCCCATCAAAACTGTTAATAATCGGAATGCAGCAGGGCCACCATCAGGGGGGGACAGCCAAGAATATTTTCCCGGGGCCGGACCTGATGGGGACCCGTCTTTCCTGTGCACCGGCCAGCTATTAAAGCATGTCTGTCGGGCCCGCCCCTAAGTGACGTCACCGATGATGTCACCTAGGGCTGGGGCCCCACAGCTGGGTACCGGACCCCGCATTTGATGATGGCGGCCCTGGAATGCAGGGCCGCCTGCCCACTCACATCACAGCATGAAGAATTCAGGAAGAAGCAAAATGAGGAATTAAAGGGAAAAGAACCAGACTCTAATGTGTATTTTGTGAAACAGACCATTACTAACTCTTGTGGAACAATCGGGCTCATCCATGCTGCAGCCAATAACCAAGACAAACTGAGTTTTGGTGTGGATTCTGCCAGGAAAAACTTCCTAGAGAAATCTGCTACTGCTTCTCCTGATGACAGGGGAAAACTGCTTTAAAAAAATGAGGATCTACAATCATGGCTCAGGAGACATGCGCATGCACAAAATGCAAATATTGATGTCTTCTTATGTGAGCTTTTGGAAAATTAGAATTCTAGATCCAGTCCAAAACTATCTGTTTACTGGCGGTTTATTATTATTCCTTTTTTTTTCAAAACCTACATTTTTCCCTATTCAGAGGGAAGCATGTTACAAAATCTGATGAAAATAAAAAAAAATGTATATCTGAAATTAAAGTGAAATAATAAATATCTGTTAAAGACATATTAAGCTGTTGCCTGTGAACTAAAAAATATTTTAATTGGAGACATATGTTATCCCAACAGGTAAAGGGTGAATTCCAATGAATAGCAATGATACTGGTCATTTACATGACATACTGATAATGTGAAAAGTGACATACCACTGATTTACAGTTTGTAATAGCCATGAAAGGAAAAATATTTCATGATTAATTATAGACTAGGGGGAAAAACCATTTTTCAGATAAGTTATATATTTACAGATATGTTAAAATGAAATTTCCAATACAATTTAATATCTTTAAACTTTAAACATTTAAATAATACAGACATGGAATATTGAATGAATGAATGAATGAATGAATGAATGAATTAATGCACAAATGAACGAACGAAACAAAAAACATAATTTTGGGTATAATAGTCAAGGAAGAGTATATATTACAAGAAGTGAAAGGTAGAGGAGGCATGAAGAGGTTGGGGTGGTATATATCACAGATGCTTTACCCTCTCTTCCTTGGTCGCATGCACTACCCCACCAGTCTCCTCTGGTCACATATAACCACACTCTCTTTCTAATTGTTATATACCTAAGGAAAAATATTAGTTGTCACAAATTATAAATGATGGCATTAGGGGGAATGATTGAGGACAGGTGGGATAAGGAAAAGGAGAGTTGTTACCTAAATATATGACAAAGAATAGTAAGTTGGCAGCATATGTCACAGAGAAGTAACTGTACAATGAATATCTCAAATACATAACCAATCCACATTTAAAAGTGGGCCACAAAATGTGTTAACCCATGGCCACATTATCTCCACAATTAAACATTCTTCTGATGATGTAAGAGGAGTAGTCAGTAGCTTTGATCTGTACAACTATAAAATGGTGCTATTGGTAATGCTTCCCAGGTGCTCCATAAAAAGAAGAAGTCTGGATGGTAGGGAGGTTTTGGACTTGTGACATGTCCTCCTCTATCTGGCGTGTGTGCAGTGTGGTCACTGGCCGATGGCCATTCTGCTCATGGGCAGGCAGTCATCTTAATACAGCAGTTGGCATGCGATCTGGCAGAGGATAGCACTAAACTGTCAACTGTGGGCAATGTATTTATAAATAGCGCGATGTAGGGGAGCTGAGTTCTGTCTTAAGCTGCCAGCCTCTGACAGTTTAGAGTTCTGTTGGAGCAGGACGTACGATCCAGTATATCACACGTGGAGTCTGTGCACCCACAGGGGAAGGAGAGAAGGCATTGGTTGGAAGCAGAGGAGAGAAACCAGTGGAGTAGGAGGAAGCTGAATTTACTAAATCAAAGTTTCATTTTGTGATTGTTTTATTAGTGGGGTTGATGGAGCCAAGTGCTCATCCGAAAAAAGACACCTCCTCACCATATTAATATTATTCCAGTTTCCAAAATTCTGCAAATATATATATCCCTGTATATGTATGTATGTATGTATGTATGTATGTATGTATGTATGTATGTATGTGTGTGTGTGTGTGTGTGTGTGTGTGTGTGTGTGTGTGTGTGCTTCTTTACAGACATTAAGGAGGATGGTAGTAATATGTTATGTGTAAAAATGTAAAGCTGACCGCACACTAGAGTGATTATTGCTTTGATCAATTATTGTAGATTAGAACAAACATTGCTTTAGTGTATGCAGATGGCTTTTTTGAAATCTCAGAATAAAAAGGCTCTGGGATGATAATTTGGCCATTCAGAATTTTTGAATGGTTATCGTCCTAAGGGCACGATATTGTGTAGGGTGTGGGCTCTAATTATTGAACCCTGTATTTTCACCTCATGGCTGCTGTTTCCACATCTGTCTATATGTACATCAGTAATACAGTAATGAAAGCTCTGCATTCTGCACCAGATGCAGGGCTTCATATACTATATTACTGCTATACTTGCCAGTATATAGTATAAGTAGAGGTGCCACACATTGGCCAGAGGTTCTCAGTTAACCAGCAAATTAAAAAGCTGAATAGGCCTCCTGCCATGATGTAGCCAATCAGTGCAGAGACTGATGGAAGGCCTGTGCAGCCAATCATCCTTCTGTTAATCTTAGCAACCCCTCCCTCCTTAAGATGAACTATTGCTTCCAGCAAAAGCAGTGTGTGGAACCGATATCGGGATCTAGGGGAAAATTGTCCTGTTTATCGGATGCTGATTACAGATTGTTCTGCTACTGAGCATTCGTTTATTGAGTGTGGTAATTCTCTGGATACCGGTTATTACAGTTCTCTATTCCAAGTCACATGGGGCCTGATCCAGACCTACGACCGCGAGCGCCCGCGAGTGTAGCGTATGATCGCCCGGGCATATAAACTTTCACGCCCATGACACTCCCATTGATTGTACCGACTTACGGCGGCTGAACCCTACCCTAAGTTTTTCCAGCGTCCGTGCGAATTTTCGTACCGATACGCTGGTCGTACGGGGCTTAACACACCCAACGCCTCTGTGTAGTAACTCGAGCGTCCGGACTATCGTCGTACAAAACGCACGCCCCTTGGGCGAAAAATACGCTGAAAATACGCTCGCTGTACGCTCATGTCCTTTGGACGACCGGAAGTTGTCATACTGCACATGCGCAGTGCGTTTTTTCTCCCGGTTTTACGCTCCCGACCGGCATACGATCGCTTGCAGTCGTAGGCCTGGATCAGGCCCATGGTCCATGAGCGACATCTTATTACTACAAGCTGTTGCGTTAATACCGAAACTGCATCTACTAATACACTTTCTAGCTCAATACCAATCTGCATATATTTGCTAAAGTGTTTTGAGGGCTGTTAACTAAAACTCAGACTGCCACCATTGGATCTAATAAAATGATATTTAATTGTCACCCTGTATATATACGGGTTCTATTTACCGCTGCAAACACCCATTGCTAATTGGCAGCTGTGAGTCTTTTAGAATATGCCCCTATTTCAAAATCCTGCCGCAGAACTGCTGCCGGACCCAGCGCTTCCTGAACGACCAGACAGGTTAGTGCAGGGGAGGGGATGTATTTTAGTAAGGTGGTCTTAGGGTATGGCTGCAGGGTGGGGATGGATGGGACAAGGGGAAACTTAGGGTTAGGCTTTGGGAGGGGGATGGAGCCTAGAAGGGAAGTCTTAAGGTTAGGCTGTGGGGAGGGGAGTCTTATGGTTAGGCAGCGGGAAGAGAGACTTAGTATTAGATTGTGAGGAATTCCAATTGAACCCATTTAGCCAGTATAATACCGTTTTTCAGGGCCGCCATCGGGGGAACAGCTGGGACTACTGTCCCGGGCCCGCAGCTGTTGGAGGCAGCTATCATTACTGGGCCAATGCACAGGGAAGAATTTCTCTGCACACCGGCCAGATGGTAACCCAGGTCCGCATGGCTCCGATGGAGTCACATAGGGGGCGGGGCTGCACTAGTGTATCCTAGGCCCCACAAATTCTGAAGGCGGCTCTGCTGTTTTTTAACCTCTGTACTGGGTTCTGGCCTGGCAATTCCCTCCCTTTATATTCACTTTAGAGTCCTGCAGCATCTCATCACTATAGCAAAACTGCGGAAGCATACTCCAGCAGTTCTGCTACAGTGACAAGACACCCTGCTCCAAGTTTTTTGCTCACATGATAAACCATTGTAAAATGCGATTTCACACCTTATCATATATGCAAATGACAATGTCAGCGGGGCAACCCACGCCCTCTCACGGACTGCAATTACATTTTTTATTTTATTAATGTACTTGTTGTACTTGCTTATATGTACTTTATATAATAATTGTGTAATTGTATAGTGTTGATTGTGTTTGAGCACAGATATATATATATATATACAGTATATATAAAATGGCTCTATATTTCTGAACCTTCAGCTAGTCTGCGATCACACCTCTACCTAATCACTTTTTCTATAATACCATCAGTGCTTTCACCATTGTTTATTATTTTCCTTTAAAAAAGAATGTAATACCTTTTACTGAATTGAAACACTAGCTCTCAACACAGAATCATGCATAATATTCCATCTCCTGACATTATGTCACCTTTGTATTAAATCCTACAATGACTCAGATACAGTACATTAATCTAAATGTATGATTTAAAAATCATCTATGTTTAACATTCTGTTTAATGTAGTCTTGTATTATGAGGGAAAGTCCCAGGTGGAATAAAACTCCTACATTACATATGGCATAAAGATGAAAAACAAGATATAACACCTCAACACAGAGAACTGCTAGAGCTCTTTTCAATACTTTATATAAATATTAACACATTATTTTCACTTTACAATATGAGGTCATGGCCAATGTACTTTACAACTTAGGTGTTACTTTGAGATTTTCTAATACATTTTCAGATAAAATGGAAATTTCAACCCCATAAACTCAAATAAATATGTGCAATATTATTAAAACCAATAGATTTTATATTTTCAGTTATATTCCCAGGTTTTGCACCATTTATACACCTATTAATTAAAGGATATTTAAAGTATATATGTAAATTATTATGTGGACTATTTAAAAATATATATATTAATATTATTTATGATCAGCATCAATTGTTATGATCCTAATAAGAGAGCATGACTATTAAATCTCCCACTTGACTGGACCTTGCTAGTGCCTTATTGGCTGGGTTATATTTACTAAGCTGTGGGTTTGGGAAAGTGGAGATGTTGCCCATAGCAACCAAATAGATTCTAGCTGACATCCTCTACTATGTAATAGGAAAGTGATCTGATTGAACTGAAATCTGATTGGTTGCTAAAGGCAACATCAGGGCCGGATTAACCAGGGGGTGATCGGGGCGGTCATCACGGGGCCCCCACACACAAAGGGCCCCCACAAAGTGAAGTGCAAGAGGATGGATGTCAGTGATTGACATCCTCCTCTTAAGCACAGTGTATCTCAGCCGCTGTCATATTCCGGCAGCTGCGATACTGTACTTAAGAGGAGGGTCAATCACTGACATCCATCCTCTTGCACTCTAACGATATGAGCAGGCTGGTGGGGTGGGAGCAAGGGGCGGAGCCTTCACATAGCGCTCCTGCCCCCTGCCTGAACAGAGCTGGCTGTGATATGCACAGCCGCGGCTCTGTTCACAAGATGCCACGTGACCTTAGGTCTCGTGAGCGTCATAGTTCTGCAGAGCGCGCCCCGCGGAGGACAGAGCCGGAGGAGAGGCAGCAAAGGTTAGTTTTAAGGGGCAATAAGGCTGAATGGTCACCAAGAGGGGGGCAATAAGGGTAAATGGACACGGAAGGAAGGGGCACAAAGGTTGTTGGAAAAACAGAAGGAAGGGGCCAATATAGCTGGTTAGACACAAATAAAGAGGGGGGCCATAAGGTTGCCTGGACACAGAAGGAGGGGGCATTAAGGCTGAATAAACACAGAAGGATGGGTGGAAATAAGACTGACTGGATACAAAGAGGGGGCAATAAGACTGGTTGGACACAGAAGGAAGGGGCAATAAAGCTGGTTGGACAAAAAGGAGGTAAATATAAGGGTGACTGGACACAGAAGAAGAGATCAATAAGGCTGATTGGACACACAGAAAGAGTCAATTAGGCTGGATGGAGGGTAAGAGAGGAAAGCATGTGTTAATATAATGGTAAATGAACTGATAAAGAATAATATATATATGTTAATGTGAAGCAGGGGCCCCGTATGATTTAGTTGCTCAGGGGCCCCCACAGACCTTAATCCGGCCCTAGGCAACATCTCCACTTTTCCAAACCCGCTGCTTAGTAAATCTGGCCCTTAAACTGAACTTTGATAATTTTCTTATTTTCAGCTGTAAATATAAAAAATATTATGAAAAGATGACTATGAAACAATTTCTTGCATTACAGAGATCCTGTTAGACCGTGGCCTGCTTTTTCTTTAAAAGAAACCCATTGTTCATGGGTCAAATAAAGGTATGCTTAGACATGCTTAGATTATGTTTGGATGTAATAGTACATGTCCTTGAGAGGAATGTTTTGATATATTATTCGAGTTGAACTACATATTGTACAATTGTTACTTTATCAGAAAAGAACCATATAATTGGCTAGAGAGGCATATACGGGGAGATTGAGACCAATAATGTTACTTGGTAAGCGCTGCTAATCATGTATTGGGGTCTGCTCTCCCCAATATAAACCAAAACACACAAAACGATGATGAGCGCTAGAATAGTAACCAGTATAGCTCAATTCAAGGAATAAAAATTAATGAAAGTTAATAAGAATGGCTTCTGTAAAAAATATGATTTATTAAGCATAAAAAATGTAAATATCTAACAATTCAGTATTAGATATTAATTAAATCCAACAAAACAATTGCAAAAGACTTCTATGTATAATACCCATGGATTGTTTTGGGTAAACAATAATGTGGATGGGTTCCGTTTGTATTGAATCCTTGAGACAGGTTCAGCTGTGGGGGAGATGTTATAGGCAGCGGCTGAATCAGGGCTCTTATAATTTCACAGTATAGGTGTATTAGGTCTGTTTGATCCCAGACTTAGGTGTATCCTTAAGTATTGGAAGTCTGTGTATCACAGTGCAGTCCTCGGGAGCGCTATGTGCACAGTCCGTAACAAAACTTTTTACCTGGTGGGTATGAGTCCTGGTAATTGCCGTGCTGCTTCCCCATTGTTTAGGGCTCAGACGTTGGTGATCACAGCGGGAGGGAACAGAGCCACACGGTCTCTCGAAAGCCCCACAATGCAGTATGATCGTCGGCCTCTCAGCTTGTAAACGTCTCAGACGGAACACTTTCACACACAATCCAGGAACTTTGAGGTCAGGATAGAAAGAGTACTGGCAATCCGGCGACCCGTGTTTAAAAAGCACATGATTGATTAAATTATGCAGCAGCTGTGTGATCCACAGTGAAAGTCTCTTAGGGGGAACGGAGAAGTCTAAACATACATTATCATATTATATTAAAACCAACAGAACAGGAGCCATTCAATTCAATCCATAATAAAATATAGTATATTATAATAGAGGTAATAAGTTCTTTCACAATTATAAGATATATTGTCTGTTTATTTGAAATATTCTCTGTTAATTAACTCACTTTATAAAAAAGGGAGATAATATGCAGTTATATTATATTATATGTAAAAGATCGGTAACTTACAGGATCCCAAGCAGCATGGATTCACTGGGGGAAGATCATGTCAAACAAATCTTATTGAATTTTTTGACTGGGTCAGTAAAGTATTAGATAAAGGGTTAGCTGTAGA
>WWET01004144.1:91523-111530 GCA_011038615.1 Limnodynastes dumerilii
GCAACAAAAATTACCAGTAATTTAAAATACCTACAGGAATAAAATACCTACACTTAAAATCCCGGCCCAAAAAATTACTGACAATTTATAATACCTACAGGAATAAGATACCTACACCTAAAATCCCGGCATGTTAAAAATCCCACTAAGCAACCCCCGACAATTACTAAATAATAATAAAATATAGTGCCGGCTATGATTGTCATTTCATACCCCAAATATGAAAACGATCATTGCATTAAATACCCCTAAAAATACAAACATTTTTCATTAAATAAATCAAATATCAAACCGAACACTATAATTAATATCCCCAACAAATCCACAAAATTGTCATTTAATACACCAAATATGAAACCGAACTCTATAATCAACGTCCCAACAAATCCACAAAATTGTCATTAAATACACCAAATATGAAACCGAACACTATAATCAATATCCCAACTAATCCACAAAATTGTCATTAAATACACCAAATATCAAACCGAACACTATAATCAATAGCCCAACTAATCCCAAAAAATTGTAATTGTTTGATAACACTAATCTTAGAATACATAAAATACATAAATAAAATAATGGCATTAAAATAATATAATTACTAAAAAGAAGTACTTACCATCTTGAATTGGATCCCATCTTCCAAGCTTTTAATCCATGGGGGAGGTCTTTGGAAAAGAAAAAACCCTATGGCACTGCTGCAACTCATGTCCTGCAAGCAGGACATCCCGACGCTAATCACAGCTCTGCTGTCATTGGGGTATATTTATACCCTTGGTCAATGTGGGAAATCCCATTTCCATGGTGACCAAATCACGTTTTAAACAAATTACAAAATATACAGTAAACTAAAAAAAGTAAAGTAGTACTAATCCTGCATCAACCCCAATGTCTTTATACAAACAAGATTTAGGAGTAACAAGAAAACACAAGGCTATGTGTTTATTCAAATATATGAAATGTGTGCAAGTGTATATATAAATGGAAGAGGTGCAGCCAAGGACCAAAGTGACTACAAGGAACAAAAGACAGGTCCGTGTCAGCACATACATAAAAAAGAGGTTTACTTCACAATATAGCTATTTTTGGGTTAAGCTCACTTGCCCAGCGTCAAGGCACTTCCTGTAGGTAAGTACCTATCCTTTTGCTATATGTGTACTCAGGAGGTCTGAATTAAGACACTCCTGCCATTTGAACAGTGTGCAGTGGCTATATTTGGGAGGGGTCAGGCTTCCAAAGTAAAACTAGTATCAGTAACAAGAAAACACAGTCTGAGTTTCTAATCAAATATATGAAATGTGTGCAAGTGTATCTATAAATGGAGAGGTGCAGCCAAGGAGCAAAATTACCACTGTATAACTACAAAGAACAAAAGAGAGGTCTGGCACTCCAACATTATATAACACTATGGACTGTCTTTACAGTTAGGAAGGCTTTAAGAAGGTGTGGATAAACATGTATCCGCACCTATCTTAAAGCTTCCTTCCTGTTACCTCCCCCTTTTATTAAGAACCTAGGGCACTTAAGAGTGCACTAGGGCTTTCTTCAGTTTCTGATTGTATTTTCCTTCTTAAGAAGGAGAATACAAATGTTCTTTCGCCCTCCCCGGCTCCTTAACATTCCTTCGTCCTGCCACTCTTCCTAAATCTGCCGTAGCACACCTCTTTCCACTACCTAGAGTACATGCTGTCTTTAAAGACCTCATGTGCTCAATCTATGTACCTAAATGGTATATAGCTGGCATAATTCAGCTACTACCCATGTGCATCCGCACTTAAAAAGCACACGCTTTTTAAGTGTGAATAAGGTCCTATGTGTCCGCACATACATAAAAAGGAGGTTAAGTTCACAACATAGCTATATTGGGTTAAGCTCACCTGCCCACCGTCAAGGCACCTCCTTTAGATGAATATACAGTAAGAGAATGACATGAACCATTTCCTGTGACGTCATTTACAGAAGATCCACTCTGTATGTGAACAACTGTATCAGACTCTTGAGTTAGGTCGTCACCACATTCTCATTAAGTCCCTGGCTTAAAATGTGATGCTTGTGATGAATTCATTTTATACTCTGATATTCTTCCCACATACAATGATCAGTTTATTTTGGATCTTTTTAAAGTGTCTACCAGAGACACCAGAAGGGGTTGTCCATTCTACTTTATAGACACTCAGAACAGTCTGTCCTCCGTTCTATTACTAAGAAAATATATGGCTTTAGTCTTCATTGTTTGCTGTATTTTATTTCATGGAGAATCAGAGATGGATATTGGCTGCTGGAGACAGAATTGTTTTTGCCCTTTTGTCAAGGATAACTTGTGTCCTTTTTACAACTGAAATACGACAGACCAGTCAGCCCCTCTTGTGAAGAGCAAAATCACTTATTTGCTGCCATTGTATATTCTTTTTAAAGTTGTTTGAATTAAAGCAATGACTTTAATTTAATTGGTATGGTAAAATAAACATAGATAGGGCTCTGCCATGATTGCTGCTTTGCTATTAAAAAAGTTAGGTCATAAGCAATAAAAAAAAAATCAAAACATTTCAATTACATTTACTGCAGCAGCTGAAGGGGAACAAAATCAATGAAAGGAGCATACCTATTAGAGACCTGCAGTTGCCATAAAAGTGAAACTAAATCACAATGACAGTGTCTGAACTTCAAATAAATTGCTTTGTATTTTGAAGGGGAGCCTACAGAAAAATTGAAATGATATTACAGTTGTTAGAGAAAAAGGATGCAACCTTCTATAACTGCTGCTGCTCTAAACTGCATCAAACAAACACTAGATATTGTCCAAGGCCAATATTTTTTATATACGTTTTGTTACACACAAAGAAAATTCACCGGGCCCTGACTGATATGTCCAGATTCTGGATCTCCTTGTCAGAGGAGGAGATACTGCGGGCAGAAGGCGTCGAAGCCCCGATCTCCTTGTCAGAGGAGGAGATACTGCGGGCAGAAGGCGTCGAAGCCCCGCGGCAGCCAGGAAGCGGTCCATGGGCAGAAGGCGACGAAGCCCCGCGGCAGCCAGGAGGCGGTCCGCGGGCTGAAGATAGAGAAGCCCCGCCGGCACTAAGGGAGAAGCAGCAGGTGGAGGAGGCCCAGCATAAGGTTACCCAGGGAGCTGCAAAAGAGTTTCAGAGCTCCTGGGTGACAGGAAGGTGTAGGCGTTGGCTGCCTCCTACCCCCATGGGGTTTGTGGGGGCCAGCCATTGCCACTAGTCAGCCAGGGGAGATAGGCCCATGCAGGGGTGGGAGACTTGTGTCTCCATCCCTGTGGCCCCCTTGGACAACGAGCAGCCCCAGTCCCAGGCCCTGAACCCAGCCCAAGCCCCTGGACAATGAGCGGTCCCTGTCCCAGGCCCTGAACCCAGCCCAAGCCCCTAGACAATGAGAGGTCCCAGCCCAGGCCCTGAACCCAGCCCAAGCCCCCCTGGACAACGAGCACTCCCTGTCCTAGTCCCCTGGACAACGAGCAGTCCTAACCCTAGCCCCTTCCCGGCCTATTCCCAGCCTAGGTCCCCTATCTGGCCAATCTCAGCCCTTGCCCCTGTAACTGGTCCAGCCCCTACTTGGCCCTGTAACTGACCTTGCCCCAGCCTTGGTGGTAGATCCTGTCCCAGCCCCACTCGGCCCCTAGCACTCTATCCCAGCAGCTTGCCTCTAACATAGTGTCACCCTTTTTCCCTGTCCCTAACTCCGCCTGCGTAAACTAATTCCCTGCCTGCGGTGGTCCCAGTACTGCCGTAGCTTCTGGATAACGTGCAGTTTTTACATTGGTACCCCAATTATACCCTGTTCTTGCCTGTGAGGAGGCACCTAGACACGGGTGTTTTGACTGTGTTCACTTGCTTCTTGGTATCCTGACATGTAGGTAGAGCCTGGTCTGTTGTTGAGAATTGTTTATCGTAGTTGTTAACCAGTTGAGTTTCTCTGTTGAGGCATTAGTTGGTAAGTCAGGGGGTTAGTTCCCCTGTTAGGATAGCGGCACTAAGCCGTAGTTATTGTTGTTCTAGGCCAGGCTATCTAACCGTTTTCCTGCAGGATAACGAGAGGTGGAGTGTACAGTCTTATTGGTAAGTACCGTTCGAGAATTGCATTGTTGTCTGGCCCCCACCACAGTGGGTAAGCTGGTTCCCTTTTGTTACAGTTGGCAAAAGAGAACTACGCTTAGCCCCGTGTTCCCAGCCAGAATAAAACGAGTCACCCTCCAGCCAGGGAGAGGAGTCACGCACTCGCTCCTAGTGAGGCACTCGGACAAACCAATCCCTTGTGGTACAGGCAATGGCTAATTTTTTTTCCATTCCAGATCACTGGTCCAGTATTGTTTCAGAAAAAGGAGACGGCAGCGACGGTGTAACTGCTACTCATCGCCCGAGTCTGCAGGAACAGGTAGGACCCAAACCAGGGACAGAGGGTGGGGAGCGGATTGTATTTGTGGAGTAGCGTTGCACGTCCTGGTCGCACCATCCGTAAAGTAGTGGGTACTACAACTTCACCATTCTTGGGCGGTACAGGAAGTGTTACTTGACAGGAAATGCCCATTAGCCATGTTAGTTCTCAGCATGAAATCCTTAAGTAAAGACTTGTTCTTGCAGTTCTCCAGTGTGTTGTTTTTGAATTTAGACAGTTCTACAGCTTTTAGACCTGTTTGTCTGGTCTATGCCTAGGGTTTCCTCTGCTGTGAGGGAAAGTCTACTATATCATTGTTTGGACCTTTATTATTATTAGAGGAAGCCGAGGGGTTAACGTTATGTGTCTTCTTACCCCCAGTGCCCTATGAAGAGCTGAACACACTATTGACTATTGCAAATTTGCTTCAATGAAAAATCTTCCACTTTTTGAATGAGAACATGATTAGAACATGATTATAAATGCATGAGTTGTAATATCTCTACAAGAAGCAGTTCCATAGAAATCATAAGCTGCGCAATCTGCATGTTGAGTCTCAATAAGATGCTGGTTAGGAGGCTTCCCTCTGATACACCTGAGTCATCTCATATAAGAGCGAGCTAGTTTGAATAAGAATTTGCCAGACCAGACATATTCCTATTAAGATTCCGTGAAGAAATCAACACCACTGTCTGTGCCTCAAGTTAAAGTCTTGTTTACTAAATCTTTTAATGAGACTTTCGTTGTCAATAAATCATCCTTTGAAGCTGCCCATGGCTTGAACCTGAACTTTAAAATAATCTGGACTCAAATGCTTACTGATACAAAGAACAACATGAAAAAAAAACCTGCCTATATTATGTAGAAGAGAAAAAATGAAACTAGCTGAATAATTTGGTTTCTGCATGCTTTACACAAAGATGTTTCACCTATGAACTGAGCTGAACTGCTGGCAGGATAAAGGGGTACAACCGCTATGGAGGTGAGAGCGCCAGAAGGTGTGGACATCTCTCAGCACTCATTGTATATATGCTCCAACATGTATATGAGAGAGGAGCCCACACAACCCTGTTTTTTTTTAGTAAAGTAGAGCAAATGGGATGGTAGAGCTGCCGCACTGGACCCCTTCAAAAAATGTCCAGTGGTACCTAACTCCATTTATAGAAGGTTACTGTAATATCCATTCATAAATACTGTAGCATTATTGTATTTGAACATTAGCTAAGTCGTGTAAAATGTAAAATAATTCTCATGGACCATAACAGCTCAGATCATTCTTTCTGTTTATAAATAGATTATATCTTTGGTATCTTTGGGCCTGATCCAGACCTTACGCCGGCTGAAGGCTACCCTAACTTCAGGCGACCTCAGCGAGGGAAAATACTCTAACACAGGAGCGTATTACCTCAAACCCCTCCCTCATTAAACTACCTCCGCCCGCCCACCTACACTAACATGTGCGTAGTAACAGCGAGGGACGCCCCCTCAGCTGTTACCACGGTGATACTACGTAGTAACGCCGGCCAACATCTTACTGGTGCATGCGCAGATTGGGTTTTCAGACGATCTTACGCTTACGCCCGGCGTATTACCGCCGGGCTGCGTAGGTGTGGATCAGGCCCTTTGTCTGTTTTATATGATAACCATGGGCCTGATTCAGAATTAAGAAGGTGCTTAAAATAAGAGAGGAAAGTCACTCCTGGGCTAAACCATGCTGATTGCAGGGGGAGTCAAGTTAATTGTATTCTTTGCATGCAGGGATATATCTTTGAATTGCTTACTGCACACAGATACTGAAATACTGTTTGCAACAGATGAAATATGACTTCCCCTGCAATCAACATGGTTTAGCCCAGGAGTGACTTTCCTCTCTTATTTTAAGCACCTTCTTAATTCTGAATCAGGCCCCCTGTTCTCTTATCTGAAATGAAACTACAATTGTTTTAAAGCATTAAGGAAATAATATGTAATAATTGTTTATTAAACAAAAACAATGGGGCAGGGTAAGTAACATAAAAGGGAAAAGACAACTGCTTAATAAGGCAACCAGAGCATTACGTTACAGCCTAGCAAATATTGAGCATACATGGTCTGAGATCTGAACTGTTGTATTCTAGACCTAGTAGGGCCCTGCAGCTCAGGAAGCCCCCCACACAAATAGCAGTCAAAACACTAGTGGCATGTGATGCCACGTGCCTTGCTTTATGAAGATTGGTGCTAGTGGTTAGGGGGGCAGATATGCCATGAATGCAACTGCTAAGGGTCTGTAACAGTGATAGGCACTTCAGATGCAGTTCTCCTTCAGGTTCCTCTTGCTTCCCAGACGTCAACTCACTATCTGCGGTAGATAAAATCACCAGAGTGAGGCTGGATAGTACCTGTGACCAAGGCAAGGATGTGGTGAGAGGAGTATAACGATTGATCATAACTAAAGAGATAAGAGGGGAAAAGCATTAAAGGAAGTGAAGGTGCTCCTACAGGAGAGTGCAGGAGAGTCTGAGGAAAGTGCAATTTCAAAGCTGATGAAAATTATTCATGAAGACGGATGCTCAGAAGAAGAATGCACATAATATAAAGAGGTTGCCTGTAGTAACACTCTTCCAAGAAATGGGACTACTTTTACAGCAGAGTACATTGTAATATGTGTCATGGATTCCTTCTTGACTGTTTTTTTTTTTTTTCATTTGGAAAGTGCTTGCACACTTGTACCCAGAGTGACACAGTAACACAGGACCAAACAGATTTTAGACACCTGCTTTACCTCTAGTGGGATCTGTGTGTTTCATATGCCCTGATCCCTTGGTTCTGGGATTGCTGTGGTGCTCTATTTCCTTTGGATCACTGAAGTACTTCTCTTTCTGAGACAGTCAGTGTAATAATAATCTATATTGAGGTCTTCTAAAAAAGCTAGAATAAAGCATTTTAATGTGAATGAAAAACATATTAAATATCTTATTATTCAGATCAGCATGTAGCAAATGAAAATGATTATTCCTTTTTGGGGGTAAGGTGTCATCCACTTGACCACAAGGCTTGCTACATTTCTAAATTTAAAATTTACACATGAATCAGCAGTATTAAAACTGACCTGGGTTGATTGTGGATATTTTTGAAATCAAGGAATAGTTTGAAATCAGGAAAGTTTGTAATAGGGAATATTGTGGGTGTCTGCAAATATTTCAGCCTAATGATTGCTATTAGCATCAGTGAAGTAAAATGTTTCTTTTTTTCTCCCAATTTATTACTTCTTTGCATTTCTTGTTTTAACATTTTAGCATGATATATAAATATAGAGAAATCAGTGGTGCAATTACAATTCTTAGTAGTACTGTACCTAATTTATCCCTTTTACACCACACTTATATTTTATCTCATCTTTGTCTTTTTATTATATTTCTCCCCTATATTCTACAACTCTCCTCCATATAACATTCTGTTCATATACAAATAAGGGAAAACCTTGAAGCATTCTTCATACTGTACCTGTAAAAAAAAATAAGGTGATCTGTATCTGTATTACAAGCTTGTTTTATACAGTGTTTTGAGCATTTAGCATTAAAAATCCAAAAAATACTCACTATCCGCCATACCACTTTCACTTATTAGCCTTGGAAGTCCAATTTTATCATCATTAATCTCTGATCACTTTTACAGTCCATCTGTAATGGAGCCTTAATCATATCAAATAAAAAAAGAAAAAGGTAAAGGTAATTATATTTTAATAAAAATAAATTTTCTGACCTCCTTTTTTTCTTTACTTCTCTTTTTACCTTTGAGGAAATATTTTAAAGAAAGAAGATATAGGATTCATCATAGAATATAATTAATAGACTGCACTTTATTTGTCGGGTTGAAGAGACATATTGCTCCTCTTCAGACATTTTCTATATAGCATTTTATTTCCTCATGTGCTGCATATAGAGTTTTACTCCGTGGTACCTCAGCGCTTTTCCATACACCATATACCTGCAACACCTAATGCTGCCTCTGCCTGTTTTCATATCAAATCTAAATTAGATCTTATATATCTTACTTAAAATTGGGGGAGAGAGATTCTCCCAATTCTGTGCTATAGCTAGTAGCTAAGATGGTACTTAAGACAGTCGGGATAGGCTTGTAAATGAAGGTCTGGGGGCAAGATTAAGCAGTTCAGCATGAATTTGGATATCCGTGAGGAGAAGTTAAGGCTTGAGGGTCCTGTACATGTAAGAGTCCAGAATTTCCCTCTTCCATGCAAACTGGAAAGAGATCTATTATGACAATAGTAAACAAGGGCCAGATCCAGAGCTACGTTTCCAGGGCCGCCATCAGGGGGGGACAGCCGGGCCTAGTGTCCCAAGCCCGGACAGAGAGGGGGCCCGGGATAGCCGGGATAGCCCCTGGCCTCCTCTCTGTCCTGCCCAGGGACTAGTAAAATCACAGCTGGCGCTCCGTTATCTTTGCTGTCAGTGGCATACTCTGCGCGCGCCTAGGTCCCAGCGGGCCCGGGTTTGACCTTCTAGTGCCGCACGCCCGTTTCCCAGCAAAGCAGTGTGTGACGTCATGACGTCGCATCATTGCTGCGCCCTGTCGGACTTTATATAAGCCAGCCTCAGCTCATCTCTCACAAGAGAGAAGAGCGCAGAGGCTGAGGTGAAGGAGAAAGAAAGAGAGCACCCAGCATGGCACCCGGAGCAGGAGCGTCGGAAGACAGGTGAGGTAAGCATTTTGTACACATGTTGCCTCTGCTTGTACCACTTTTCTTCAATTGTGTTGCCCTGATGAAAATCACTGCACTGGTGATTGAAACGTCAGACCTTTGAAATACGATTATGTAGTGAAATAAAAAGAAATTTTATGCATCACTGAAAAAGCCTGAAGAGTGCCATTTCCAAAGTAAGGAGTATATATATATATATATATATATATATTTATTTATTTTTTTGCCCAAACTATATTCCAGGGGGGCAGGGGGGGGGGATTGTTTGTATTTTGCTTCTCAATATTCCTGATAACCAAAAGCTAATTGTCCTTACAGTATGTGGATCTGGTACTATCTGAGAACATGTGGGTGAAATAGGGCAGCTGAGTATAATTCCCTTTATCATCTCTGCAGAACATAAACAGTTAAGTTACAAAGATTTCATGCACACTGAAAACAGTGCAGTGCCTAACAAACAACAACAAGCTGCAGATTCTATTGAGGGTGATGATGGGATTAGGCGCAAGGGGCCAGATCCAGACCTACGTTTCCATTATATTTTAAGGCATAGCGTATTTACTCTAGCGTGTTTACTATGCACTCCCCTTGGTTGTACGTACTTTAGCCGTTTTATGCTTTCCAAACCCTACCTTAACTTTTCAAAGTGTAACTCTTGTCAGCCGTAATGGCTGTACGTACTTACGTGCCTAAGCACGCCCATACTGTATGATTTAAATGTCTCACCCCGCCTCCAAAGCGTAATTACAGGTATAGTATGGCTTGCACGCCCCTTCGTATGTACTTACGATGATGATACGTGACTGGCCCTTACGCTCTCAGTTATGTGGCATAACATCTGCCGTGCGCATGCGCAGTAAGTACTAATGGGTGCTTTTATGCTAACGGCTAGCGTAAATTAACTTGCGTACGTAGTTCTGGATCTACCCCCAAATCTCTTGCCAGGAGCCATGCACCACCCTTCACACTGTCAGGGCAGACTCAGGTCCTGGAATTTCCTGGTTCAACCCTGCAGTGTAAGTCTGTGACCCAGGGATGATCTGTTTGACACAGCAATATCCCAGGTTGTAAGACCCATGATATTGTTGGGGTGGTTATGTGAAAGTATTATGAGAAATGCTTACTGAAATCTGAGGTCTCATGTCTTTTTTGACATTAGCTTTACATGCATAATTTTTTTTTCATAATATGGAAAATGAAATTGAATAAAATAACTTTAAATTGAATATTTCTTTTTGTAGAATATAATTTCACAATTTAGCTCCCTTGTAGTTTCCACCAACTCTAGGAGTACGATTAGTATTACTAATTGTTTCCATGTGTAATTTTAAACAGCAGAACAGAGTCTTGGAGTATCATAATAAAGTAATAATTTCTAGTCCAGTGCACTTATCATCTAGGCAAACACCCTTAGCACTCATAATTTCTGCATTGGATGGAAAAATCTGTATCTGCAGTATTGCAGAAATGGCATAAACCCAGTTATGAATGTTATGCTTCATTGACTTTAATACAAGTCATCTAACAAGGTAATGAGGAGGATGACAGCATGCTTAATATTCATTTTGCCTGGATTGTTTTAACCTTTTTTTTATTACATTTTTTGTTTTACATATGAATACAATACATTTCGAAAGTTGTAATATTTAGTTTGTAGACACCAATAAAATGTTTCCAGCAGAATGATAAGCGTCTCTGAGTCCTTGTTCATTTATATTTTACTGTGCTGGAGGATCACTTATCAGTAAGGGGCATTGGTTTGTTGCGGCAATTCTGTTATAATTTATAAAGATGGAAGCATTGAGGGGGCAATGGAGCAACTTACAGAGAAGCTAGCACATATCTCATGCCACAATAACGATATTTTATGTATAACCTTGTAAATACTCTGTCCTAGTTGTTTTTGGCCCATTTGTTAGCTATTAGGGCCAGTATCACACATATACCAATTAAAAGGGCATTAGATGCAAGGGCATACATTTGTTCAGACTATAATAAAGGTCTGACTTGGGCAGTAGATTCAAGTTCCACACTAGTAACTTGGGAGATGCACTATGGCTATGCCTATTCACTCCTTATATTTGGGGAATAGGAGGTTAGTCCCTGTAAGGGACATAAGGTATCAGGTCTTGTTCCATGAGGTAGCCCATATGCAATTTGGGATTGCTGATTAAGAGGATTGAGAGCAATATCTGTTTTAAGACAACAAGGCCACATAGAAATATAGGCTATAATTCTGCACTGTGATTTTGGTCATTGTGTTCCATTATACTGTAAATGATATTGTTTTAGCTCTAGTATTGGGTGTACCATTAGATTATAGAGTAGGGTTGTTTACTGTAGAACAGTTCACATTGTTGTGTTGTTATCTAGCTTGGGTGGTCACACTGTGGGAAACAATAGTAAAGGACTGCAGGAGCTCTGTTTCATCTTCAGCACTGGCAGTTACTGTTTGGATTTGGATCATGGGTTTATGATAACCTCTTGCACTGGCCATACACTGGAGCGCTTATTGCCCGATTCTACAATTATTGTGGATCAGGCCAAAAATCGCTCTAGTTAGTGGCCAGGATAAATTTTTAAAACATCCAATAAACGCACCAGAAATTCTCTAGTATGATTATTGGATTTTTTTATTTGTTTGATTTAAATCGGGCACTAGAGCTCGATAATTTAAGGAAGCCAATCAGCTAGCAGATCCATATATTATGCTGCTCTGACAGTTTTGCAGTATACTTTCAAAGCAGCATAGTACATAGATATAGCGGCAGTTATTGCATGGAATAGTACAGACAGGGACCGAGGAGGGCCAGGGCTGTAGTGAAGATGTACCTTCGGAGTGGATTTTTCAGCAGCTGGGAAAAACTTTTCAGAGATGGGTGGTGAGGTATGTGTCGCTCCTACAACGCATTTCGTCTTGTTGACTTCTTCAGGGAGGTCTTTAGAAGTATATAAGGAGCACAACAGGTTGCTGGTGTTGCGATAGAGAGATTGGAGCCGCTTCTGGCGGGAAGTAAAAATATTTCCCTCATACTTATGCAGATGCAGTCAGCAGCTGTGTTAGAAACAACTGAAGGAGTGTGCTGACATATAGTCTTAGGAATCAAGATGTAAGTGGGGACATAGAAAGTGGATGTAGATCACAATCTAGATAGGATTTACTCTGAAGCCCATATAGCAATTATGATATCACATGCAAATGTATCACATAAAAATGTATCATATAGAAATATATGCTAGAATCATCATGAAACATATCAAAGACATCATCAATATTGGGCAGTGCCTTAGTGCAATATAGAGATTATTTAAACAAGAAGGACATTTAGACCATTAGTGGACAGGGTATCTATCTCATATATCCACTTGCTCTCTTCTCTAGATATCTTGAAGAAGTAGTCTCCTCCTCTCCATGGTTTTGACACGTTTTTAATACCCATAAGTGATAGGAGGCATGGATTGCAATTATGAAGGTTTGCGAAGTGGGCAGATACACTGTGAGCGGTCATACCATTTTTAATGTTGTGCAGGTGTTTTCCGCAATTCTCAGTTTTGGGGCTCTAGTTGTTCTCCCTACGTACTGCAAACCACATGGGCATTGCAGCAGCTAAACCATCCCTTCTGTGTTGCATGGAATTTTCTCTTTGATTCTGAACTCACGTTTATTGTGATGAGATTTGAAAGAGGGGATATTTTTGGTGGATCTTTTATTGAGGGTTCTGCAGCCAACACAGTTGAGGCAGTAGTGAAAATTCTCCTGGTTCTCATCAAACCAAGTGTTTGATAGCGAGGGTTCTGTTTTAAGGACACTCAGGACATGTTATGATGTGGACACCGGAAAGGCAGGGAGAAGAGGCCACACCAGAGACAGAGGAAAGGATACACACAAGACAGACGGTAACAGACTAGCAGTAGGAGGGAGATTCTAGAGCAAAGCCCAAAATGCAGATTTAGAGGAACACAGACAGAAACTGAGCAACACATAAAGAGCGGCAAAGTATGTAGGAACTATGATTGACTATGTGCCAGACTAAAGACATAAATAAAGGCAGGCACTATGTGCCAAATAAATCCAACCAGCAGCAAGGGTATGTACTTGGTGCAGTTTAATGAAAACAGCAATACACTGAATGCAAAGGCAAAATAATGGCAAGCACTATGTGCTGGATAATGCAGTGTAAACACACAACAAAGATAATACAAAATAATAGGCAAGCACCAACACAAATATCAGGGAAAGGCTGCAGCAAACAAAAGTAAACAGACAGACCGGAGAACTGAGAGGAATACTCACACTAGACAGTAGGCAGGGACAATGGGCCTGATCCAGACCTACGCCCGCGAGCGATCGTACGCCGTTCGGGAGCGTAAAAACGGGTAAAAAAACGCACTGCGCATGTGCAGAGTGACAACTTCCGGTCGTTCCAAAGACCTTTTCGTAGCGGCGATTCAGGCGTCCGTATTCTTTGCGTTTTTTCCGACGACGGGGCATGTTTATATTACGAAGTTAGTACGGACGCTGGAGTTAGAGAATGTAGGCGGGGGGAGCCATTTAAATTGTACAGTATGGGCGTGCTTAGTCCGGTACGATCAGCGCATCACTACGAAAATTCGTACCGACGCAGGGAAAAGTTAAGGTAGGGTTCAGCCGGCGTACGGAGGTAAAGGAAAGGGGAGTGTCGTGGGAGTGAAAGTTTTTACGCTGGAGCGATAATACGCTCCGCTCTCGAGCGTAGGTATGGATCAGGCCCAATGACTGGAAACAGATACAAGGGCTGGAACAAAGATCAATAAAGACAAAACAGAGAGCAGGGAGCTGAAGGCTAGAAATTAGAAACACACAGAAAACAGGAAGCTGAAAGCAAAAAGCAGGAACACACACCAACATGAGCTGGAAGCCAACAGGAATCTAACAGGAAACTATGACCCACACCTGTGCACTGGATCAAGGGGAATATAAGTCCAGTCCACAGGTGTGGGATAACAAGACATAATTAGGACAACAGACAAAGACCCCACTAGCACTAGTGGCAGGAACTATAAATGTCCATAACGACATACAGGTCTGCCCCTATGGCCAGAACAAGATACTGCAGTCCGGATGTAACAGGACAAGGAGTTTTTTTGACTTTGCTGGTTTTTTTGAAAGTCACCTTTGGTTTGGGTGGCAGGAAAAGTGTGATTTTCTCATTTTTTAGTAAGATGAGCCAATGTTTTGTGATTATTTTTGTAGATCTTTTGCTTGGCTGCTGTACTGTGTAGTGAATCTAATTTTCTCCAATGCCTGTTGTCCAGAGTGCGGTCTGGGTTTCTTGGGATTTGTTAGCCAAAAATCCTACTTTAAATTATTTGTGTATGTGAGATGTCTAACAACTTTGGGGGCACTGTATTTCCTTTCTATGAATTTCTCCCTGAAGAGGTTTGCCTGATCTTGGAAGCATAGGTTGGTTGTGCAGTTTCTCTTTATATACATGAATTGGCTCTTGGGAATGTTCTCAAGCCAGCGGGGGTGGTGATTACTATATGCAGGGATGTAGTTGTTACAATCTACCTTTTTAATGTAGGTCTTAGTTTGGGTGGTGTGATTTTCAATATAGAATTCAAGATCTAGGAATTTGACTCTGGTGTCACTGATGTTGGCTGTGAACTTTAATTTGAGATCATTGCTGTATCTTGTATCTGTACCAGATGAGAATGTTTTCACTGTAAGGGATATGGTTCCAGATATGATTGTTTACACCGGTGCGAATTTTGTACCCATCGCGGTACCTTGGATCTGTTTGTAATATGTGCGGTTGAACCAAAAGTAATTGTGTTCCAGGATGAACTTGATGGAATCTATTAGGAAATGGATCTGTCGAGGGTGTAGCTCAGGATCAGAAGAGAGGATGTTCTGTGTGGCTTCACAGCCGTTTATATGGTCTATGGAGGTAATGTCACAGGTCATGAGCAGATAGTCTTCTTTTCAATCTACTTCTCATAGTACTCGCAGAATGTGGGAAGTGTCTTTTAGGTAACTTTTTTGCTTTGTGACTACAGGTTGAAGGAAGGTGTTTATGTAGGTAAGGGAGTTGACCTTGAAACTATGAAACTATGGGATGGCCAGGTGGGTTAGTGAGGGATTTATGAATCTTGAACAAGTAGTAAAAAACCGGCAGTATGGGGTGTTTTATGTTAAGGAAATCAAATTCTTTCTTTGTGAGTAGTTGATCATTGAGTGCTTCTTTGAGGAGGGACTGCATTTTTTGCCTGGTAGTGTACACTTGGATTGGAGCTAAGTACTGTGTATGTTTGGGTATCCTGCAATAGTCTGTGGGCCTCTTGTGTATAGTCTTCTCTATATAGGATGACCAGGTCACCTCCCTTATCTGCTGGCTTTATGATTATGTCTTCCCTTTTTTGTAAATTTTTGAGAGCATGTCTTTCCGCCTGGCTTAAATTGTGTGATGGATGTGATTGTTTGAAGCTAGGGAGGTTGCTGATATCGGCCTTGACCATTTTTGTGAAGGTTTCTATGAAGGGGCATTTTAGATGTGCTGGAAAGAAGGAGGATTTTGGTTTGAAATTGGTGTGTATGAAGTTGGGGTCCATGGGAACAGTGTTTTCTTGCATTGTGAGAACAGGTGGCGAGGGATCGGTCAATGGGGAATGTTGTGTGGAAAATACTTTTTTGAGAGTGTGATTTCTTGAGAATTTGTACACATCCATGCATGTAGAAAACGTATCTAAAGAACTGCTTGGAGCAAATTTGAGACCTTTGTTTAGCAGTGAGATGTGGGCATTGGAAAGGGGAATTGAGCTGAGGTTAAAGATACATTCTGGTTTTATCTTCTGGTTTTTGCTCTGGCTCCTGTTCTTAATGTCTCCACGCTCTCCTCGTTTTCGTTTGATCTTATTTTCCGTTTGAGAGATGATGGAGTCCCGCTTTTGGGTTTGTGATTTGGGAGTTTTTGGATGGGGAAGGGTTTGATTTGTTATAGTGGATCGATTTGGTGATGTTAGTCTTTTATCCACTTCTAAAAAACAGTCCATAAGGGCTTCTGTGTCTTCCTGAGACCATTGGGAGGTAGGGGGGCATTTCTTATTTGGTTTGTATAGAGTGAGATTTTCCAAAAGTGATGTCTTTTGGTTGTTAAGATTTCTGATCGTTGATGATGCCCCCTTTTGATATGTCGATAGAGCCTGGTTGGCATATTATTTGTGAAGGTTGTGATGTGACAGAGGGAAATTATTGTTTCTGGGGAAATTGGGTCTTCTGTTATTCCTTTTAATTCTATTATTGAACGTTCGATTCTTGTATATGGGTGGACTGGGAAAGGTGGAGGTTCTTTTTTGAAAGATAATGAGGAGGGGGGTGGGAATGGATAAAAGAGAAGGATGTTGTGTTACTTGGCTAGAAACATATCTGGTTGATGTTGGTTCTGAGTTTGGGGAACACCTCAGAATAATCTGTGAAGGGTGATCTTTCTCCTGTAAGTGTTTAAAGTAATTAAATCTTTTGTTGTCCGTAATTTGGTTTTCTATTTTAGTAAGATTGCTTGCTGTGTCATGTAGGGTTTTGAAATTCAGAATTCTCTAAATGCACAAATTGTTTTTTTAATGATTGTGATTTCCCTTGTTAGTGATTTGCTAAACTTTTCTTTGTCTTTTATCACAAATCTAATTAGGTTAAATTAACAGTCTTCTAAGATATTATTCAATTGAACAAAAAAAATCAAGGTCTTTGGAAACATATGATGGTAACATATTGAGTCTTAGGCCTTTCGGGATGAGTTCTGAATCCAGATATTTCTGCAGGAATTTACTGTCCCACCAATTTCTAACTTCTAGGGACAGATGTTTACTGCAAATATGTGCAATACCAATATTCAGCTGACATCCGTAGCTAACGTACGTAGGTCAACTGGTTTTCCTAGATCTGGATCTAGGAAAACCTATCCATAATCTATTAATTGCAAAAAATGTATTACTAGTTATGTAAATAAAATTCAATTACTTGAAGTTGGATCTTTTAATTTATTTATTTTTTAGCTGTGGAGTTCTTTTAGGTTCTATATATAGAGTGATTGGTGGCCAGATTCATTAAGCTGCTGGTTTGGAATAGTGGACATCTTGCCCATAGCAACCAATCAGATTCTAGATCTAATTTAGTTATTGGATACTAGAAAATGTCAGCTAGAATCTGATTGGTTGCTATGGGCAACATCTCCACTTTTCCAAACCCGCATTTTCGTAAATCTGGCCCCTGGACTCAGATGGTATTTCACCTATATGGACAGTGGGCCGTATGCAGAATTCCGGCCGCAAATGTACACTAGTTAATTGGACTTGTAAGCAACCCGCTCCAACACCTAATAGTAGAACTCACAGTGGATGTAATTCCTCAATAAAAGTAACAAATAGCTACCGGTGGGCATGAGCAACTTGCTCCTAATGAACTTCAGGATATAATGGTTCCACATACTGGGCCGTATGCAGAACTCTGGCCGCATTGCATTTGCGGCCGGAGTTTTCAGCAATGTGTTACTGCGCATGCGCAGTAATTTTGTTACGTAATATACGTTACTTTTTGCAACGTAGATTGCGTATATGCGGTCTTTACCGTATATTAACTAGTGTACATTGTTAAATATTAAAGTGAACCATTTACACTACAGCTAAACTGGAGATCCATGTGTTATAATCTGGATGATTTATGGCTTCATAATAGCATTTGAATCTATATGAAGTGATCATACTAGTATAAGGTTCTCTACACATGCGTGTTGGACTTAAGTCACCATCTTTTTAATAAGATATTGGGGCCCCAAAAGAACTATACAGGGGATTATCGGGTCATGTTTTAATATATTTATTATTGATATTGTTTATTTATCTTCATTATATTTTTATTTGTATAATCGATCTATTGTTGCTTTTTTATCCTTATTGGCATATCAAAATGGCCACCCCTGTTTCTTCTCACATCCTCCTAGGTGCCCCCCATTAGGTTGGCTCCAGACTAAACAATCATGTGTTTCTGTGTATATGTATTATTATATGTCTGTACGTATGTGTTTCTGTGTGTGTGTCGCACACACATATAGACATAATGCCTACTTACACAGTATGTGTATGTATATATGTATAATGTCTGTATGTATGTGTGTCTATATGTGTATTTGCATAGGTCTGTGTAAGTTTGTGTGTGTAATGGTTAATAAGTGTTGTCAAGGTAAGTGCAAATGTGTAAATGTGGATACTGGTAAGGTAAAATAAATGGGTTAATCAGTGCAGGGTAGGGGGTGATTGGAGTGTTACTGGGTGAATAGTGTAATACCAAAAAAAAGTGTAGGGGGAGGGGTTTTCTTAGCGCTAGTTTAACCCCTTATATATTACCTTCAAATCCCATATAGATTGACCACAATAAAACAAACAGTTACAAACGAAAAGAACCTGATGGGTGTTGGTATAGGAGCAAATGGACCTGTAATTAGTCCTAATACCCAAATGAAGTGAGTCCGTGGTACCAATAAAGCAACAAAGTCTTAAGTCCAAAAAAGGAGGTTCCCTTGTAGGTGTGTGCAAAAGAGAGAAAAAAACAGAGTGGGTAAAACTATAACATTTACTTCAAAGTCCAACAATAAAAGATTCCAAATCAATGGGCTCAGTAAACATATGCACAATGACACCGGGAGAAGACAAGGGCTGGGAGTAAGGATCGGTATTACCCCGAGGGGGAGTCCACCTTCCGTAAGATGTATAGAGCCTGGATGGTCGTATTGGCTCCTAAGACAAACGTCCTCCACGCACGCTGTCTTCAGACGAAAGGTGAGTTTCCCTTCCCTTGGTGTGGATCTCGTCCTCAGCTCCAAACAGCTGATCTCCTGCCTCTACGTGTCCTCCGTGCCGTCACCTGACGCGTTTCTGGCGCGATCTGCCCTTTTTCAAAGAGATCTGTTTTTCTCTCTCTCTTTTTTACATGATTGAGCACACACCTACAAGGGAACCTCCTTTTTTGGACTTAAGACTTTGTTGCTTTATTGGTACCACGGACTCACTTCATTTGGGTATTAGGACTAATTACAGGTCCATTTGCTCCTATACCAACACCCATCAGGTTCTTTTCGTTTGTAACTGTTTGTTTTATTATGGTTAATCTATATGTGATTTGAAGGTGGTATATAAGGGGTTAAAGTAGCGCTAAGAAAACCCCTCCCCCTACACTTTTTTTGGTATTACATTGTTTCTATCTGGGATTGTTAGATCCGTAGGAGGGGTTTTTCCTGGCTGCTGGGACTGCGCTGACACATCCACTTTCTCCTACTGGGCGAATAGTGTTCTGTGTGAGAAAATCATTATGGGAGATGACAGAGTGGATGAAAATGTTATTTGATATTGGGAGGGTTAAGCCTGTCAAATTATGATAGAATTGAGGCATTCATTAATTTGTGATGTGTGTTAGTGTGTGTATCTGTATGAGGGAGTCAACCGTGACATGATTCTTCTTGAGTCTTCTCTGGGTGCCATAGTTCTACGACTATGAAGGTAACCACTGTCTACCCTATGATCTGGTGACACTGAGACTGCTGCTAATGTTTTAAGTCATCCGCAGGCTACAATCACTCGCTCTCTCTGTTCCGTTGACGTACAACTTACAAGAACACTCAATGGGAAGTGCAACTTCCTGGTCTCAGTCTCTGTTTCATGTGTCTGCTTATGCTTAATGCAAAATGTGATAGTAAAAGGAGTGGGGCTTCTAAGAAAGGAAAAAAAAGTGTTTACAAGAAGTAAATGTACACAGAACAAACATTAAGATAACTTCATTTTTGGAACAGACATGACAACAGTTGGCCAGTTGAAATAAAGCTATTATTGATTCATCCCCATTTTAATTTCATTCATCCCCATTCACTTTTGTGTAGATG
>WWET01004144.1:111639-127724 GCA_011038615.1 Limnodynastes dumerilii
ACACCCCTGCCTAAGCCTAACCTTTCCCTTAAGCCCTAACCAGCTGCAGCCTAACCCTGTCACATAATGTAGCAAAGCTGATACATATTATTTTAGTTAAGCAATAAAATACTTATCATAGTAAAATTCTGTAACATACTAAGACCAAGGCACATAATCTAATGCAAAGCCAAAAATCTTCCTTTTCATTGCAGCGTTAATGAATGCCATATGTTTTTTTTTTAATATATATTATGTTTTATATTCATTAAACAGTTATGCTGTCACAATAACATTATTATCAGTCAATCTTTTTTTATATGCCTTATTTATTCAATTTGCAAATACATGGTAAAAAGTTAGTGGATTAACAGAGTATTCCACATAACTCATATATATGCTGCATCCATATTGACAAATGGTTATTTTAATTATCTGTGCTCATTCCCTTTTATAAAATGGGACTGCTACTGCAGCAGCAAATTAATAATGTCACAAGTTCTGCAATAATAATGTAAATAATTACCCAAGGCTGGGCCAAAATGAAAGCATTATTTTAAAATTGTCACTCTAACCACTCTCTAATTCAGTGTTTAACTGTTATGTTATCTTTCTATTCATGTATCAACCATATTTAGTATCAGCTCCGTGTTCAGCTTCATGGTTTCAGCTTCTCTTGAAAATCTAAGATCTATCCCACTTGTACAAAATATCGACACATCATTAAAATGTACAAGAGGAATGTATTCTCTTTTATGACTGCAGAAGAAAAATATGCTGACAATAATAGAAATTGTTTTCTCTTTCAATATTTCAATAATTTATTCAGTTTTAAACTTTCTGTCTTTTATTTCACTCTTTTCAGCTTTCTTGTCTTTTTGAAAAAGGTAAAACTTTTCTGTATAGATTTATTCATTAGATGCATGAAAGGCTTTTATAGTAGACAACCCAACAGGGTGATGACCATACATTTTTTACTTTTATTTTTACTTTCATTATTCTTTTGTGTTGTTCGACTTTGTTGCAGGCTGAGCTAAACTGATCAGGCAAAAAGACATTCAAACCTACTATGATAATACAAATAGAAGCAATAAAGTTGCTGAAGCTGGGTAAAATCAAGGGTGCTTACCTCTAAAATACAGGAACACTGCATGGCAAGTGCCCTGTATCTATACCTGGAATTGGTGGATAAGGCTTTTAAACATAATTACCAATGTCATTTTATTTTGTCCTATTCTATCATTTGAGTGAACTTGTATTTCAGCCCATGTGTCATACATGACTCTGTAAATTGAATGAGGGCACGTATGAATATATAGATGGACTGGTAAAGTTAGTCAGCTTGTGTAATGAACATAAAGGTTTATTTATTTATTTATCACACTCACCAACCCTCCCATAATGACTGGGAGACTTCCAAATACTCCAAGGACAGCAGACTAGCCCCTGCTGAGCTTGTAAACACCATTTATGTCACCAAACTTCATACCAACTTCATTATTCATATACTGTAGGAAGAAACCACTATCATAGGGCGATGTCAGCTGCCGGCAAGAAAAGGCACTTTTAGAAATAGAGGCCGCTGAAAGCACATTAGAGACAAAAGGGGTAGATCCTGAGCTACGTACGTTAGCATATTTACGCTAGCCGACGCTGTTTTGTATTTGCACCACATAACTCTGAACATAGGTACCAGCATCGTATCAACAACATAACTACGAATGAAGGGGCGTGACATCCATACGACACCCGTAATTACGCTTCAAAGGCAGGGTGAAGCATTTAAATCGTAGAGTATGGTGTGCTTAGGACACTTACGTATGTGAAGCCTTTAAGTACGTCAGTAGTTACGCTTTGAAAAGTTAAGGTAGGGTTTGGGAAGCGTAAAACAGTAAAAGTACGTACGGCCGAGGGGAGTGCCTAGGGGAGTGCATAGTAAATACGCTATGCATTGAAACGTAATGGAAACGTCTGGATCCTGCCCAAAATTGTCTCTATTTCAAAAAGGCAGTTTTTTGCAAGTTTTTTTATTTTTTTTTTGAATGGGTAATGCCTTGTTAATGCCGGGGTTTTCAAACCCTGGGGATTTGCAGGGACATGCCGGGCTGCGCGTTCACACTAACAGCGGTGACCCGGGATTTCCCTGGTCACCGCTGTGCAGTGGAGCCGCTTTGGAGCGGCTTTCTTCGCAAACCCCTTTTTTTAGCCGGGTCTAAGACCTGGCTAGAGAGAGCCGGGGTTCGCATTCAGATTGCCAGAAAAAAACGGGGTTTTCATGAAACCCGGCTATTTCATGAAAACCCCGGCTTCTAGCTGGTAATCTGAATGGGGTATAAGTATGCCAATTTTAGGGTTATGCTATGGGAAGGGGGATTTTAGGGTTAGGCTACAGGGAGAGGAGTCCTAGAGTTAGGCTATGGGAAGGGGAATTAGGCTGCGGGGAAGGGAAGGTTAGGGTCAGACTGCAGTAAAGGGAGGGTTAGGGTAATGGAAGGGGGAGGGTTAGGGTAAAGATTAGGGTAAGGGTTGGGAATAAGTTGATATATTTCAGTGCAGTACCTTCGGTCTGGTAGGGATTGATTGCTTTGCCTCTTCGAGGTAAAAAAGGAGGCATTTATTTAACGAAAAGTCACTATACAGTAGCCCCAGATTATAATAAATCTACATATGTTCATATTTATTTAAAACATTATAATATAGAGAAAGAAAGCATAAATATGAAAAAAATGTTTGTATTTAAGCTCTCTATCTGCATTTAGTAAAGCCATATGCCTTGCTGAATCACACAACTTTACTGAACTCAGCTATGGACAAACTGCCATCTTAAAAGGATGATCCCACTGTTAAAGGTAGAACTTACATATTGTAGGACCGTCATTCATCCTCTAAATGCACACAAGAATCCTGAAGATCTTAACAGTGCCGTAGAAGAAACTCCATCTGTGATTGCAAGTAACCATTGAAGTTCCAGTTAGTAGGATTGTCACGATGAATTATGATCCTACAAGGTATGGAACTTCTATATTATGTAAATAGAAAGGATTAGTTGTTGTTTTCTTGTTGCCAGCTGGTTCTCCAGCCATGCTTCAGACTACACAGGCAGCAAACAGAGAGCTTGACTGACAAACTATGGCCAGAGGGACATATGTCTGTTACAGGAAAGACTCAGGTTCAGTAGGGCTGTAGAGTATATAGCACACTGTAGAATGGGGAATCACATTAAAGGTTAATCTACCTCCTACAAATCTTGAACCACCCTCAATTTATTATTTCATTATTTTTATTAGTCTTTTCTTTCCTCTAAATCCAAACTAAACATATAAGAGTGAGTGAAAATGAAGACAGTTTTTGTTGTAAGTTGCAGTTTTTAAAGCTCTTTTTATTGTACCTATGGTTATTCCTTTATGTAGGAATGACAAAATAAATGTATAAAATGCATCCCCCAGAAAGTATTCAGTGACAGCAGATCTCAACCAGCTGTTTCTAAATGGAAGTTCTTTTGAGATCTGGAAATGACTATGTTCCCTTAGCTCACTTAAAGGAACCAGTAAAGCCTTCTATCATTTTAATAATATGGCTTTGAAATGATAATCCAGTACTTTCCTTATATTTTACAACAAATGCACAAAACATCCATCCATGTTACGTTGGTTTCTGTTACTTAGTTATCTTACATGGAAAATGCTGTCACGTTGCAAAAAAATGTTGGTAAAGAAACTTGATCCAGACTGAAATAAAATAGAAGGCATCCTGCATTTGGAAAACCCAAACCGAATAATAAGCCCATTAAGAGCAATCCAAATGTGAACATAAGTATGGTTTTGTCATGCACCTTTGACCACAGGCAGTCGTATTTATTCTTCTGTTTTAGTATGGATAAGCGTGGTTGTTTATGCTTCTGGTTGGACATGTGCAGTGTGTACGCTATGCAGCATAAGTTTCATTCTGAATCACCAAATTGGGTGACATTAACAGTATCATCAGAAGGGATTTTGCAGTGTTTTTAACAACAGCCTAAATGCTGTAGTAAAGTCAATGTATGAGTGGTAATGCACAGAATCAGAACCAAACAAATGTGCATTTAAAAAGTAGTATGTAGAAGTAGTATGACTTATAGTAGTCACTATGGGCCAGATCGTGAGCCACATACGCTATCGTGATGAAGCTAGCTGGAGACGTAAAAATGCTGTTTTGTATGTTACGCCATATAACTCTGAACGTACGTACCAACCTCGTATCTATAGCGTAACTACGAACAAAGGGGCGTGCCAGCCATACGACACCCGTAATTATGCTTTGGAGGCGGGGTGAGGCATTTAAAACATACAGTATGGGCGTGCTTAGGAACCTACATACGTGAAGCCTTTACGCACGTCAGTAGTTACGCTTTGAAAAGTAAGGAAGGGTTTGGAAAGCGTAAAATGGGAAAAGTACGTATGAGCGAGGGGAGTGCATAGAAAATACGCTACGCGATAAAACGTAACAAGCCCTTAGGTCTGGAGCCGGTCCTTTGTCATATTATATGCACCATACACCAAGCACATACCTAGGTGTTCTCTGTCAAGATATATTTATGAGCTTGGGACCGCACAAGTATCTCTGTATGCTACAGTCCCTGGTCTTAATGGTATTCATGGACATTACCATGTCATTTGGTCCAAAAAGAGAACAAAAAAAAAACATGATTGTAGGCAAGGGATGAAAATCTTTGATAACACAGAATGTTGTAGTATTTCAAGTTAGAAGAGAAATTGCATTAAACCAGATATCACTTAGGATAAGAAGGTAGATATTATTGCAGAGGACCTCATGCATATTTATGTCTGGTTGTAGGCATGGCTGGCATAAAAAATTAAGGGAAATAAAAAACTGGAGACCGGATCCAGACTTCAGTAAAAAGGTAGTTTTCTGGTCTCTAGGACGACCGCATATGGGCACAGTCCACATTCCCAGCATAGATTCAGAATTCCATACTGGTAGTGTTTTCAAGAGTGGGGCGGGTTTGAGTAGGATGTGGAAACTGATTCTGCTGCATGGGACCGGGAAGTATTCACTTGTACAAAGAGGGCATGCTAAGCGTCATCCCAATTTTATGTGAGGCTGGTGTGGATGTCTTAAGGTAGGGATCTAAGGGCTGGATCCAGACTTAAGAAGGAGCTTGAAATTAAGAAAGGAAAGTTGCACCTGGGCAAAACCATGTTGATTTCAGGGGGAGTCAAGTTAATTGTATTCTTTGCTGCTGGTGTGGTTAAGGTAGGGATCTAAGGGCTGGATCCAGACTTAAGAAGGAGCTTGAAATTAAGAAAGGAAAGTTGCACCTGGGCAAAACAAAACCAATTGCAGGGGGAGTCATATTTCATCAGCTGCAAACAATATTAGAGTTGAGAGGTGATGTTTCCTATCCCAAGTCTAAATAACAGTGTGATAGTAACGCTGGTCAGTATCTGTGTGCAGTAAGCAATTCAAAGATATATCCCTGCATGCAAAGAATACAATTAAATTAATTCCCCTGCAATCAACATGGTTTTGCCCAGGAGTGACTTTAAGTTCTTATTTTAAGAAGATTCTTAAGTGTGAATCAGGTCCTTAAAGAGAAAAGTTACTCCTGGGCTGTTGATTGCAGGGGAGTCATATTTCATCTGTTGCAAACAGTATTAGAGTTGAGAGGTGATGTTTCCTATCCCAAGTCTAAATAACAGTGTAAAAGTAAAGCTGGTCAGTATCTGTGTGCAGTAAGCAATTCAAAGATATATCCCTGCATGCAAAGAATACAATTAAATTAATTCCCCTGCAATCAACATGGTTTTGCCCAGGAGTGACTTTAAGTTCTTATTTTAAGAAGATTCTTAAGTGTGAATCAGGTCCTTATTTTCATACTCCTTCTTAAGTCTGAATCAGGCCCAGGGTCTGCACTTTAGCCCCCATGACGTACAGAATATGGTATCCTAAATACCGCACTTCTGAGTACCTGCTCTTCTATCTGGGGAGGGGAGTTACGAGTGCCATAGGCCATAGTGCCACAGGCTCCTGAAGTATCCACTTCCAAGTATGTGTGAAGGGAATACAGGAAGCAGGTAAGGGCTTTGCCAAGCGCTTACTGTCAATGCCCACCTGCCATGCATATCTCATGGGCCCGCTCTGTGACATGCGTAAGCGCCAGGGACCTGGGATTGTATGTCCTTTGTTTATGTGGAACACTGGAATTGCTGTTTGGCCTTCTGGCGATAAAAGCCCTGGACGAGCAGTTTATGTGTGCAGCGCTTATCACAGGGGAGGAGGACCAAGCAGGGTACTTATGCATTAGTTATACGTAAGTACCGGACGCGTGTTCAACGCTTAGAAAATGTGTCTTGCGACTGATTACTTTGCAGCACGAGGTGCCGACTGCCGTGAGTTTTTGTCAGTCTGCCCCCAGAAAGGATGTCTCTTTTGACCGCGCCGTTTTTGAACAGCAGAGCGGCGACAGGTCAGTTTCCTTAACCGTAACCACCCCCTTCCCGCGGCCTAACCCTAACCCTCCCCTGACCCTAACCATCGTTGTCCTGCAGTCTAACCCAAGCCCTTCCCCTAACCCTTAACGTAACCCTTCACTCTCTGCAACTTAACCTAACCCTCCCCTAACCATAGCTCTAACCTTAGCCTCCAACTCTCTACAGCCTAACCTTAACCCACCCGAACCATCAACATCCCACAATCTAACCTTAACCTTCCGCTCTCCGCAGCCTAACCCTAACCATTGTTGTCCCGCAGCCTAATCCTAACCCTCTCCTCTCCAGGGCCAAACCCTAACCCTTCCTTTCCCACAGCCTATCCCTAACCAGAACAGGCACCTTGTCAAAAATGGGCCATTCAACACGGTACTTGTTCAGAAATGTATATTTTCCCTTTGAAATTGAATTTGGGAATGGTGCGGCTGAAATTAAGCTTCTGGCTGCATCATTCTCGAATCCTGTTCCGTTGTACCGACAACTGCGTCCTGCAAGGACCCTAACGCTATAAAATGTGGATAAGGCTCATAATCCTCATATTTCTGCGGCGATGATAAATATTTCATGCGAGTGTTTTATCGTCTGTTGGGAGAATCATTTGGGGGAATTATAGGAAAGGAAGGTGACGTGAATGACAGCGGATGGAGCCGCCGTATCAGGCAGTCTGTGGGTGACAATTTAGATTGTGAATTTGATTTGGGATCAGATGAGAAACCAGTGAAATAATCTCTGCTGCCGGGTAACCGCGTTATGTAAGACTGGAGCCAGTCCACGTGGGATGAGGGATTTAACAAATGTAAATACAGGCAGAGAGAGTCTGTGCATGGACGGGAAAGCAATGAATGTGTCTCCTCTGCTGAGACTCTATACAAGCTTTCTGCATCTCTCACATCTCTTAGACGACGTGTAGAATATTAATAGAGAATAACGCTGAGTAACTACACAGACATGCGCAGATATGGCGCAATTTGAGGGGTCCAACGGAGACAGGTAATTTTCTTCACCCTATCCTTAACCATCCTCGTTCCACAGCCTAACCTTAACCCTTCCTAACCCTAACTATCCTTCATCCATAGCCTAACCTTAACCCTTACCTAACCCTAACCATCCTTGTTCCACAGTCTAACCTTAATCCTCCCCTAACCCTAACTATGCTTGATCCACAGCCTAACCTTATCCATCCTCTTTCAACAACCTAACCTTAACCCTTACCTAACCCTCCTTGTTCCACAACCTAACTTTAACCATGCCCTAACCCTAACCCTCCTTGTGCCACAGTCTAATCTTAATCCTCCCCTAACCCTAGCTATCCTTGATCCACAGCCTAACCTTATCCCTTCCCTAACCCTAACCATCCTTGATCCACAGCCTAACCTTAACCCTCCCATCCCCCTCTCTGCAGCTTAACCCTAAACTCCCCTGTCTTGCTGCCTAAATCTAAGCCTCCCCTCTCTGCAGCAAATTTGTCCCATCATAATGTAAGGTATGAAATTTGAAAACATTTAAATAATAATGGTAACATAATTATAATAATAATAATAATTGCACATTAACATGTACAGTTTAAAACTTTCCACAAATATTCCATGTAGTTTTCATAATGATTATGTAAGGTATGAAATTTGAAAACATTTAAATAATAATGGTAACATAATTATAATAATAATAATAATTGCACATTAACATGTACAGTTTAAAACTTTCCACAAATATTCCATGTAGTTTTCATAATGATTTCCTGTAGTTACTTGATTAAATAGCAATAATAGACAGCTCAGCATCACATGCAAATTACATACTCAGCATAGGTACGCAATTTCCCTACCAAACTTATGCACAGAAAATGTCCGCGCTTGAAATGTGCACGGACGTAATTTAATAGTGGGTGTTCCTATTATTTTCCGTGCACGTTTGCTTCCTAATTTCCGTACTTATGTTCCGTACATTCTTAAGTTGCGCACGCATTTCAAACGTAATTCTGAATCAGGTCGAATGTATCCAGACTGAAAGAAACAATATACATATAGTACTCAAATGCCAATGTTAAGAGCAACAAATAAACACTTGGAGCCAGATTTATTAAGCTGCGGTTTTGTAAAAGTGGAGATATTGCCAATAGCAACCAATAAGATTCTAGCTCTCTAGTATGTAATAGGAAAGTGAGAGCTAAAATCTGATTGGTTGCTATTGGTAACATCTCCACTTTTCCAAACTCGCAGCTTAGTAAATCTGACCCCTGGAGTAAATAGCCAGTTACAAGTGGAAACTTTAGCTGTTAAAGGTAGCACACTGAATGTATGAAAAAGATGTGGGTTGCCAGTATGAGTGCTCCTTTTTCAAAAGGAGGAGGAGCAATCGATGTTCCCAGCAGAAAAAGCCTACACGCCGAATGGTAAGGATTTTTCTACTCTACCCTTATCCTTACCCTATCCCTCCCCTTCCACTAACCTAACCATATCCCTCTCCTCCCCACAGCCTGACCCTAAGACTACCCTTCCCATAGCCTAATCTGAAGACTCCTCTTCCAATAGCCTAAGACTTCCAATTGCTGTAGCCTAACCCTAAGACTTCTTTCCCCACAGGATGACCCTAACCTTCGCCTTCCATTACCCTAACCCTCTCTTCCCCAGAGCCTAACCCTAAAAGTCCCCGGAGATTGTTGCTCACCACTTCATTGGATTCCGATGCGATGGGTTCGGCAGCTTGTGAAAAACTATTAAAAAAAGGCTGCCTTTTTTCGAAATATAGACAGCCGAAAATCAGTTTTCTGCTATCTCTGCTTCTAAAAGCAGCATTTCGAGGCAGCGACTCTGGTATAAAAATGTGTGTACTAAAGTCGATATAATGTACAGATATATATTAAAACGGTTACACTCTCCAGTACGAGAGTGTAATTGCTGAAAATGGGACTTCTGAAAGTTCATTTTCGAAAGTCCCATTTTTGAATACTTACTGCTTTCTTTACCCATTCACTTTCACAATTACCTTTGTCCTTCCGCCGTCTGCGATATCCCTCTGCTGCACCTCCTCCGCTGCTCGCCTGACCAGGAACAGGTGAGTAACCTATCTGTGCGAGTTAAGGTTAGGGTCAGGCTGCAAGGGAGGGAGGGTTAGGGTCAGGCTGCGGTTGATGGAGGATTAGGGTCAGGCTGCAGGGGAGGGTTACGGTCAGGCTGCCAGAAAAGGAGGGTTAGGGTAGTAAGAGGGAAGGGTTAGGGTTAGAATTAGGAAAGGGACTATTTTTACTTACAATTTAGCTGTATGGAGCTTTCGGAGCTCTGTGGATTGATTGATATCCCTCATTGAGGCATAGCAATCGAAATCCCAGCCAGTTCGCAAATCGGCCATTCGGACCGGAGCCCCAAACCCTTATTAAAAAGCATTTACCTTTGATTCCTCTATCACTCTATCAGTATGTGGAATGCTTTTTGGAAGGTGGTGTAGACTTTTGATAAACTTGTCTGAAGAATGGGAAATAAAACAAATTATAGGATGTATATAATCATTTCTGTAAGTTGTGCGGTGATGCATTTTATTCCATATGACAAGACATTTACACCTTCATATTTCATATTTCACATTCATAACACATTTAGCCCATTTTCAGAGAAATACATCTTTAAAATTGTGTGTGCCATAATATTTTTAACAACTTAAAAGAAAAATGATCATGAAGGAAAATCAGAGTCTTTAACATAAATGATAATCTCAGGAGCCATCATGCGAAAATCCAGTATTCCTGAGCTTTTATCTTTTGTATATGATTACCCTCTGTTGCACCTCTGTCAGAAAGAGGAAGGTTTAGTGCTACAAAATGTTATATTGGCTCAGGGTTGGTGTAAGTGTAAAAGACAGGAGCCTATTTTTCTTTAAATGGCCCTATTAAACTTCCCACAGCTGCCAAACTCCCCTTCCCCACAAACCCAACCTGAAGTAAACACACGGACACATTGCTGGATTTTAAAAGGAGGCATAATTTTATTGATTAGAATTGAAATTGGACTATAGAATTTAGAGGTAGGTGGCAGCAAGCTAGCAGGTGGGGAACAGCAGCAAATATAATGTTCTTAAGCAGACAGGCATCCCCTGTCAAAGCGCCCCTCAGGTAGGGATCAGAACCGGGTACTAACCCCTCTTCACCGTGCACGCGACCAGCGGCAGCAAGGAACCCTGCCATATGGCATGACCTCCTAGCGTAATCCAGGGGTGTACCTATCCCTACTAAGAAAAACCCAATTCTCCTTGCACTAAATAATGAAGCTGTTCCTGACCGCTACTGTCAAATCATGCCCCGTCTGAAAAGGAAAAAAACATGTTAAGAAACTCCTAACATTAGGGATGAGGAGGGAGGGAAAGAAAAGCAGGATGATCCAGGTTAAAATGGCTGACAACTTTTATACACCTTAATAACCCCACCCACCCCACTACTATTGGTTAACAAAATCAGTGGTCATAGTGAGCCTGTGAGGAAGGGCAGGCCCCAGCAAAGGAGTTTATATGCCCTCCATCTTAGAACAGATCTCGGTTCCATTAAACTTCCCACGACTGACAAACTTCCCTTCCCCACAAATCCAACCTGAAATAAACACACAAACACATTAGAATTGAAATTGGACTATAGAATTTAGTGGTAGATGGCGGCAAGCTAGCAGGTGGGGAACAGCAGCAAATATGATGTTCTTAAGCAGACAGGCATCCCCTGTTAAAGCGCCCCCCAGGTAGGGATCAGAACCGGGTACTAACCCCTCTTCACCGTGCACGCGACCATCGGCAGCAAGGAACCCCGCCATATGGCATGACCTCCTAGCGTAATCCAGGGGTGTACCTATCCCTACCAAGAAAAAGCCAATTCCACTTGCCCTAAATAATCAAGCCCTTGGGGAAAGTCAAATCCTAGTCCCATTAAAATCACAAAAAATATACAGCCAAACCGATATGTCCTCCCTAATACCAGCTGAAAGGTGGATGAAATTATGCGAACATTTGACACCTGCCGTACCCCTTTCAAGACGCCTGAAGAATATCCGCCCCATGGGGATAACCCTGCAGGCAAAGTTCAAAAGGCCCAACAGTGACTGCACCTTTTGCAACGGGGAACGATGCCTAATGCGCATATCACAGAGCGCGGACCTCAATTTCTCAATCTTGTCTGCGGGCAAACGGCAAGACCCCTCCACTGTGCCGATTTCAATGCCCAGATACGACAAACAAGTGGTGGGACCCTCCGTCTTGTCTGCGGCAACGGATACCTTGAAATGCCAAAACAACGAATTGGCAGAAAACAAGGCCCTTGCGCAGATGATAACCGATAACGCCAGACGAAGAGAAAATCGTCGAGGTAGTGCGCCATGGAAGAATGCCCAGCTCCAACCGACACTGTCCAGTGTAAGAAAGAGCTGAACTTCTCAAACAGTGCACAAGAAATAGCACAGCCCATAGGCAGACAAAGGTCTACGAAATACCCCTGAGGCAACCTGAAACCCATAAACCTAAAGGAATCAGGATGAAATGGGAAGAGGCGAAATGGCCGTCCGATATCCAGTTTCACCAGAAGCGCCCCTGGACTGTTTTCCCGTACAATCTCCACCGCCGAAGAGAACGACTGGTATTGAACCGAACTAGCATCCGGGTCAATAGCATCGTTAACAGACTGGCCCTCGAGATATGACAGATGCTGGATCAGGCGGAACTTTCCAGGGGATTTCTTGGGAACCACACCTACTGGTGACAATATGAGATCAGGGACAGGAGGAAAAGGAAATGGCCCGGCCACCCTGCCCAAACGCACCTCATCCATGACCTTTGACAAAACCACATCCGGTAAAACCATAGCAGACCTCAGGTTCTGCTTCCCCCCGATAATCAACTGGCCCCTAATAGTGCAGTTGACCCCCCTTGTGCAACGCCCATTGTTGTAGGTGAAACACTTTCCCCTACTTGCTCCAAAGTTCTGGGCCCAAAAGGACAATTGGGCCCCCTGCATGGACTGGCCCTCAGCCCCTTTCTTAGGTGGCTGGGAAACTCACAACCACAGCGTCATATTGTGCTACCCAAACGCGATACTTATCTTACCATCAAATGTTTTCCGGAACCGCTCGTCATAAATGACCCACAGTCCAGCTTGCACCATGGCATGTCTATACAGATACTTCCAGATATCCATGAATTCGCTCGGCCAATTCACAAACGTTTTATAGGCGTCCTCGCCTATGCCACCTTTGGCCTTGGCCGCCGTCAAGTCCTTCTTGTCCTCGTAGGTCACGCAAAACAACAAATTGACCCTTGTTAATGCGCTCCCTGGACGACGCACGAATATCCCAGGAAACCTCCGTAATGTTGCATAAGACACGAGGGGGGCCAGAACCTTTGCGGGGAGCCACCCTACTCTTGGACCCTGCTGTCTTAGCCTTTTTCGTACTCGCCATTTTAACTAGAGTTTTCTTAAGCAACTTCTTTACTTTAGTGGGGAGTATCTGAGAATCAGATGATCCCACGCTATAGCTGACTGTACCTGCTGAGGAAACCTCCCCTTCCGATAATTGTGACTCACCGACATCCAAGGCATCACCGACTCCTTCCGAAACACCAACAACAGCCAATGTGCCCTGCCGAGAGGTCCCTGGCAGTTCATATTCAGGGGCCGCACCCCTGGCACCGACCTGCAATTCCAACATAACGCCTGGAAGACAAAGTGCGTTAGAAACCACAGTAGCATTAGCATCATCCGCAGGCGCGGTAGCTCTACTTGCCGCAAGCGGTTGGACTGCTTGCACCGAACCAGCCGCCACTGCACTCGGAAAACCAGACAGGACAGGCTGCGGATATGGATAAGGCATATACGGGTACGGATAATTGGCTGCAAAAGGAAGTACCTGCACCTGTGAACCTGCCTGCAGCTGCCAAGCAGCCTGCATAACAAAAGGTGGGGTAGGATAGGGAGGGCACTGGGCACCAGAGAATGCTGTCAAATTGCCTCTGACAGGCTGAGGAACAACATGAGGACTCAAAGATGCTGCCTGCGCTAAATGAGGAGCCCCAGATGAACCCCTAGAACTAGCTGCAGAGAAAAGGGACCCCACAGGGCTAACTGCAGGGAGGGACCCCTGAAGAAAGTGATAAGCTGCGCTGGGGAGACACACCAGGGGAGACACCTGGCGAGCCCCCTGACCTGCGACCCCCGTGCTGACCGCCCCTGGCACCACTGCGCCCTCTAAGCTTTGATACAACCTACTTGTGGCAGTGGCAGCAGCGAACGTCCAGGACCAGGAGCCCGCTGACCATGCTGGCCCCTGACTTCCAAATCCACATTGGTGGTGCAGCGGGGCTGAACAGAGAGCATCCCGACGGATGCCCCCCGTTTACCCCGGCCCCATTTAACATTTTCTGTTAAAACACAGCCGTACCCATGTTAAAAATATTAAAAGATTAAATGTAAGCATCAGTTATGTTTTTAAAAACATTTATGGTCATAAACTGCACTGAATTCTTTTAAAGTCTGAATAGCAGCATATTGCTGCACCTTCTGCTCAGGCATTCTTTTAAGTAGTTATATATTAGACATTTTCTTTCATATTTAATAAATAATATTTAAAATTCTATTTAAAACATGCAAACTTGTATAGACAGCTGCATTGCAGTTTTCAGCCTCTGCCTATGCACACAGTGTGCATGTTTCGAACCAATGCCCATTCTCTCTGTGGGAGTTGCTGCTGAGAAAATGCTATTTTAGAAATAGAAACAGACAATTTTCGCTGTCTCTGTTTCGATAATTGAGTTATTTAGAAAAATATATTTATGAATGGGTAAGTATGCCGATCGCCATACTTACCCATTCATTCTTCGGAAATGCCACCACAGACCATTTGTACCCATAGCAGACCCGCTGCTCCAACCAGAGGTGAGCATGACTCGATGGGGAGTTTTAGGGTGCTGGTAGGTAAGTTTTAGAGTTAGGCTGCAGAGAGGGGAGTCTTCGGATTAGGCTGCGGGGAAGGGAAGCTTAGGGTCAGGCTGCGGGGAAGGGAAGGTTAGGGTTAGGGTAATATAAGGAGAGGGTTAAAGTTAGGGTTAGGAAAAGGGTTAGGGTTAGATTCATACTTACCATTGCCAGTTTGTCCTGGGGAACATCGAAACAATGGAAATAGTGCAGACGCCCTCATATTGCTTATGATTTCAAAGATACATGTGAGTATGTCTTAACAAATGTTCATTTAACAAGAAACTCTAGGTTGCATACAGGTAACTATAATAGCTTATGGTAATGAAACACAGTCATCCATCATTTTACCAGAGGATTACACTTCTATATGAGCCATAACAATGAAGGAGTTTGTTTTCACCAATAACGATGTATTAATATCACTGAGAAGAATATTAGATCATTTTCCTAGTGGAACTCAGTCACAAGCTGTCACAGTAATTGCTATATATAAAACGTGTAAATGGAGTGTATAAAAAGAAGTTCAATATTATTATTTGGCCATTATAAAAATGTAAACCAAACTCTAAATAAGCAAATGTTAACAAATCATCAAAATAGAAGTGTCTGTTCTCAGCAATGTTGTAGGATTGTAGACCCTAAAACTATTATTTTGCACATTTAAATGTTGAAGACTGTCAGGAAGTGTTCTTAGGTAATAAATGCAGGACACAATTTTGTAAAATGAAACATATTAACAGGAAATTGAAAGACAAGTCTTAAATAAGGTGCAGACTCTCAGCAATGTTCAAAATCTGTTTAACAGGGTGACAAATTTCTTCAGGCGTTGAAAGGGCTCCTTTTATGGCATCCTCCAACTGCCATGTCCAGATGAGAATCATTTACTCCCATAATACAGCATGTATTTATATACATGTGTGCAATGTATATCACAGCTGTACAAAGGGGATCTCAGAGATGACCTGACATATTGGCAAACTTGGCTAACTTCTACTCAAACACCAGTTTTAAGCATATCTGCTTGTAACTACCTGACCTGTGTGTAATGGCTTATGATGATGACAACACCAATAATGATGATACAAATGACGATCCTGAGCACACTGGCCCCGACTCAGATCTAAGCTCAAATACACATGCAGTGTGCGTTGTGCAAATGCGTTTAGAAAGGTGGCACAGGTTGCATGAGATTCAGGACCGCAAAAAACTGTGTAACATGAATATTCACCACGTTGGGTACTGGCACAGAACAGTTACGCTGTAAGCAGATATGTTCCAACGCAAGGGCCGTGCAGTATATTGTATTTGAAGCTGATAAAAACAGTTATAAATACAGTAAACAGTTCAGATGATATATGACGAGTTTCTTTGTATTGTTTTTTTTATTTATAAAACAATAAATAAAAATGTACTATTTTTTTAAACAGTATATTTTTCTGAATTGATAGCAGCATTAAACAGCAGCAGTCATTTGAAGATGATATATATGACTTTCCAGGTTGAACTGTAAAGAAAAGTTCCTGTAATAGGTTGTTTATTGTGTGCCCCCAGGACTTAGACATGACCTGTGGAAGGTGCAAATGCTTTAATGCAAACAGACCTTCAGCGTTCTGACCAGGATCAGGTGCACTTGCCTTAGCATGCCCTTACTGTACATTAACTACGTCCCTCCACTCTTT
>WWET01004145.1:16366-27216 GCA_011038615.1 Limnodynastes dumerilii
TATATATAGTCGATGTCAGTCAGTACATGCAGCTTCATAGTTGGCCAAACAGTGGCACAAGTGTATCCCTATTGATAAACTATGGGGACAGAGGGGAACAGGAGGGCAAGAAGTTGGTGTACTGGGGCCCAAACATAGTTCCTTGTACAACTCATTTAGACTGGGTAAATGATTTAGGTCAGTATATATTAATAATAATAGTGCAATTTATTTACTGTACAAAACCAGTTACATGCACAATGGGATATTTACTGATATATGGAAAGAGCAGAGAGAACTGTTAGTGTAATACCCTATTACAGGGATCCCTATTATTCACTTGGGCGCCATCTGGTGATTGGATGGGATTATGTGATGCAGCAGGTTGCTAAGTGATTAGCAGCTGATAGGGACGCGGGAAAGAAGAAGGCACGCAGAGACTCTGGAAGTTTCGAGGACTGGCGCGAGGCTAGGTAGAAAGAGAGTCAGTTAAGCGGGATTTTTAAGTTAGTTGGAGACTGAGGGGAGAAGGTGAAGGAAGGAAAGCACTTGTGAGCAGAGCCAGAGTAGTTGCGTATGGTCTTGGATTAAAGAAAGGAAGTGGTGGAAATACCAATGAGAAAGAGAATATAGACGGCTGAGCTGACGGAAAAGGGATAATTCTTCTGGGGAACCCGCAACCTTGTGGTGGATATAGTGGGCAGAGGCTAAGTGAAGAGATTGGGAGAAAAGTCTGTGGAATATCGGAAAAAGGATTACAAGGAACAGTGGTGTGCAAGTGGAGTCTGAAGGTGCTTGAAGGTGCATATAAGCGATTGCAAGTGAACGTAGGTAACAGTGGATTATCGGAAGAAGCAGGAAAGTTAATGAGAGAGAGTGAGAACGTAAGTGACAAGAAGGGAATCGGACATGGCAGTGTGTGATTAAGAGAGACAGCGGGAGATTTGACAAGCAAGAAAGCAGTGAAAGAAGTCGGGAGAGAGTGCAGCTGAACGAAGGTGACAGGAGGTTATTGCAAGTGTCAACGGGTGAACGGAGGAGCAAAGAAGCTAAGTGAAGAGACGAGAGAGGTCGCAGCAGGTTGGAGGTGACAGGAGGTTATCGTAAGTGGCAACGGGTGATCGGTGGAACAGGGAAGCTGAGTGGAGAGATGGGAGAGGCCGCGGTTGGACGGAGGTGACAGAAGATTATCGCAAGTGACAGCGGGTGATCGTTGGAGCTGGGGAGCTGAGTGAAGAAACAGGAGAGGGCGCAGCTGGTCGGAGGTGACAGGAGGTTATCACAAGTGTCAGCGGGAGATCGGTGGAGCAGGGGAGCTGAGTGAAAAGACGGGAGAGGCCACAAGTCAACGGAGGTGACAATTGAGGATCGAAGGTGTCAAACGGGGGATTGGAGGTGATAAAGAAGGATTTGAAGTCGGATGGAAGGTAATAGCAGGTGCATGCAAGTGACAAGTGTATGAACTGAAGAGAAGTTCAAGAAAGGAGTCAGTGTGGCTGATAGTTTAACATCAGTACAAGGTAACTTGTTGAGAGAGAGAGTTAATTGGGACGATATCAGAAAAGAAATTGAGTTGCAAGAACGGTAAAGAGGTTTGGGACTGTAAACAGAAAGTGAATGTGTTTGGTGCATAGACTCTTGTTCAGAGCTGCATAGAGGAGGAAAGATTGTGAAGTTTTCTTAAGAGAAACAAGACTTAAGTATTTGTTATTGGGGAGAAAAGAAATGTGATAGGATTGTAGGTGGGAAGAATTATTAGTTAGATCGTGTTAAGAGGAAGAAGTAATTATTTATACTAAGGAGAAATCAGTAAGTTATTTAGTGGTTACTATAGTGCTGTAGTCTAAGAAATTCACAGGTTAAAGTACCTATGGGAAGTAATTAATATTCTAATATAAAATTGTATGGTGTTATTTAGTCCTCATGTAATAATTCACTAAAACTTTGTATTTATATATAAGAAAAAGTTATTGAGCAACTTTTGAAATTTAGTTATTACTTGACCTAATATAATTGTATATTTGGGGGAATAGTATATTTACAACCTGTAATAGTGGAAAGTTTTCCATATGGTAAGATTGTTTCACATAATGGGAAAATTGTAAAATATTGTAATGTTTCCATTGTGAAGCTGATTTATATTATGTTGTATCTTGAAGAAAAAGTTAATTGTACTTCTGATACCCATTAGTATCATTATTGTAGCTATCAATGTATAGTTTTGAAAGTGCTACATTTACATTAGTTTTACATTAAACTGAGTTGCTCAAACAATGAAGAAGAGACACATTACAGACCACCATTCTGTGTAATATAACAAGATGTCTGTGCAGAGTTTACTTGTATTTGTGACTGAAGTGTGTAAAAGTTAGACGATACATTTCATACATCTGTATTGGGAATCTCTTCATTGTCTCTCTCTGGATTTCTAGGAGTATGGTTACAACACTTATTTATAACTGTTTTTATCCCAGGGGATAATGAAGCCATTAAAGTCTCTCTAAAATCCTGTCCTATGATGACGTAGATTGGATTAATGCAGCTGTTACAGCAAGCAACACCAAAACTTACAGTTATCATAGTAATTTAAATTGTCCTCCATAAATAATCCTCTATTAGTTGACAAATATAGTATGGACCCCAGCAGATAAATAAAAACAGATGATAAGAGCAGTGATGGCTCTGTAGGGTCCCTGAGACCTGTTTGATCTTTTTATTTTGTTAAGTTTGAAACAAATTAGAGAATAACAAGTAATAATGATGATGAAACAGATGGTCAAAAGGACAGTCAACATATATTCAATTGCGGATAATAATTTAAAATGAAGCATATAATCATAATACTGAATTCCAGTTAGAATAAGACTCAGGGCCCAAATGATGGCCGCTGTTATGTGGACATGTTTAGATGTTCTATGGATTTTCTGCCAAAGTGGACACATTATTGATATACAGCGATATACTGTTCTTGGGGCATTTTCCCTTCAGTTTTGTCTTCATCAAGTGAAATGCATGCTCAGTCGGATTCATTCATTCATTCAATTTTAGCCTTAAAAAACTCTTTGGTTGCTTTTGCAGTATGGTTCGGGTCATTGTCCATCTGCACTGTGAAACGCCGTCGAATGAGTTTTGAAGCATTTGACTGAATATGAGCAGATGATATTGCCTGAAACACTTCAGAATTCCTCCTGCTGCTTTTGTCAGCAGTCACATCATCAAGAAATACAAGGGAACCAGTCATACATGCCCATACCATGACACTACCACCACCATGCTTCACTGATGAGGTGGTATGTTTTGGATGAGCATGAGGAGTTCCTTTCCTTCTTCATACTCTTCTCTTCCCATCACTCTGGTACAAGTTGATCTTTGTCTCATCTGTCCATAGGATGTTGTTCCAGAACTGTAATGGCTTTTTTAGATGTTGTTTGGCAAACTCTAATCTGGTTTTCCTGTTTTTGTGGCTCACCAATGGTTTACATCTTGTGGTGAACCCTCTATATTCACTCTTGTGAAGTCTTCTCTTGATTGTTGACTTTGACACATATACACCTACCTCCTGGAGAATGTTCTTGATTTGGCCAACTGTTGTAAAGGGGTTTCTCTTCACCAGGGAAAAAATTCTTCCGTCATCCTCCACAGTTGTTTTCCATGGTCTTCCGGGTCTTTTGATGTTGCTGAGCTCTCCGGTGCATTCTTTCTTTTTAAGAATGTTCCAAACAGTTGATTTGGCCACACCTAATGTTTTTGCTATATCTCTAATGGATTTATTTTTATTTTTCGACAGCAACAGATTCCAAATGCAAATGTCACACCTAGAATCAACTCCAGACCTTTTACCTGCTTAATTGATGATGAAATAACGAGGGAATAGCCCACACCTGTCCATGAAATAGCTTTTGAGTCGATTGTCCGATTACTATTGGTCCCTTCAAAAGTGGGAGGCATATATACAAACCGTTGTAATTCCTACACCGTTCACCCGATTTGGATGTAAATACCCTCAAATTAAAGCTGAAAGTCTGCAGTTAAAGCACATCTTGTTTGATTCATTTCAAAACCATTGTGGTGGTGTATAGAGCCCAAAATATGAAAATTGTGTCGATGTCCCAATATTTATGGACCTGACTGTACACCTAAGTACATTCCAGTATGGGCAGTAACTGATAAATAACGACATTGTTCTGAAAAATAATCATTATAATAATAATGGCACAGTGCAGTATAATATGCACACCTAACAGAGAGAAACACACAACATATGAGGTCAACTGTGGCCAGGTGCAGGATCCACACAGAATTAATAGTCTTTAGCTTAAATCCAGTGACACATTTCCTGGAGTCCCCAACAGAGATGTGATACCATAGAAAATGATATAAAGAAACCAATAGTTTAAATACCAGTCTCTGTTATACGTGTTGTTTCTGAAATTCAAGTACACAGTGGGGTATCTGAAGTAGATGAGAGCATGGTGTTATTTACTCAAACAATTGTACAGAACATGCTTCATAAATATGTTTAAAAAAATTTCTCAAAAGAATATTTTTTTATGTATGTATGTAACATACATTCTTCAAAAAGGTTTATATAAACCACAACAATAGTGACTGTTACCATCTATTACAAAGAGCAGACTGGACTGAGACAGGAGAGGGTAACTGCTACAGTACACATTTAATTACTCCTAATTAAAGGAGAGACATCAGCACCAGGCCTGGTTCTAAGAGCACTTCATGTAAAGAGTCACATTATTGTCTTGTGAGAAATACTCTTATAACTGTTATATTCTATTGTGCTGAGCTGCTGAGACATTAAGGGGAGACAAAGACCCAGTTATGAAGTCCCAATAAAGATGTCTTAGGTTCTCAATCTCATAGTTCCTCCTCATTCAGTAGTTACACATGGTATGCGTCACATTTGTTTAATCCTCTTATTATGAAAAATAAAAAATTATAATACTAACTAATTCTGTGTCATGTTAAATATGTTGTCATTTGTAGAAGATGGTTCCATGTTGACCTTTAACTTTTACATAGACACATACATAAAAGAAAAAATATAAAATACATATGTAGCAAAATAATAATACATGTAAATACACAGATACTTTATAGCAATGATAGCAATGTGTTCTATAGAAATCCAGACACAACCATATTTAAGTAATTCCCACATTATTGATTTCTCCCTAACAAGAGTAGAGAATACTTTCCCTTACTGGTAGCTGCCAGAGAGAAAAGATACAACATAGGCAAATGAGATAGGAAATATTTCCATAAATGTGTGGATGGATAGTCCTAGACAGGACTGTACACTCTTGTGGATCTCAGGAAATAAAAAGGTTTTATTTTATTTTTCTAGCCAGCCCTCAGCCCTAGACGAGATGGCACTAGGGAGAGTTTTTTAGGAGCATAGGACTGCAAAAACACTCAGTTCCCTAATTCCAGGTGGTATAGGAAAGCTGAAGCTCCTGATAAGACAACCTTGGCTGCAGACAACTGGCAGGTAGCGGCTTCAGGTGGCAGCCACCCAGAGAGAGTAGATTACCACAGGTACTAGAAGAAGGAAACTAGGTAATAGATAGCTTACAAGGTAAGTGTTACCAGACAGCTAGGAACATGGATTCAGGATAATGATGGAGCCAGATGACAGGAGCCAAGGTGAATTAACTGATATACAGAATATGGCAATGGGGCCAGGGGAAGAGACACAAACCACTATATGTGAGACACAGAAAAGTCTATGAATGTAAGTGCCAGATTGTGACAGACACAGTACAGTATAAGTAGTGCCAGATGATGATAGACACAGTAAATTATGTAATGCCATATGGTAATAGATACAGTAATATATATAGTGCCATATGGTAACAGATACAGTAATATAACAACAAAGAGGCTGGAAACTGAAGGTACAGACAGGTAAAACACAAGCAGACAGGGAGACTGGGATAGGACAAGAAGAGAATCCAGAAATAAGTTCAAGGATAACAATAGTGAAAGCAGGCACTGCAGCATAACCTGGATATAATCAGCAATGAGGGCAGTGTGAGCAGGGAATTTAAGGAACAGCCAGTCAATGTAAACAGGAGCGTGGATGCAAAAGCCTGATTGGAGAAGCAGCTGGCAGTAGATAACAGCCAGGACCTCCCCTAGAAGTTTGCTTCAAGTGGCACAATAATATCCTGCTAGGCAAAAGATTTAAAATGATCTTACGTAGCTGGTCCACACTATACAGACATCCACAGGGTCACATGATAATACCCACTCTCAAGGGAGGGACAGTGGTAGGTATCTGGACAGCCCAGGCAAAGCTTCAGTCCATCACCCCCCTCCTCTTGTTGTTCTTATATTAAAGTAATACATTTACATTTTACTACTATTCTTGCAAATTGTAGACATATCAGGAATCAAGACCAAATCTACATCTACACTTATCTACAGATATTTACTGATATATGGAAACAGCAGAGATAAACTTCTACATTAGTTTTAGTGTAAACTGAGTTAATAAAACAAGGAAAAAGAGACACATTACAGATCATCATTCTAAGTTGCTCAAGCAAGAAGGGAAACACAACAGTTCATCATTTTATATAACACAACAAGATAACTTTGCTGAGTTAAATGTGAAAAGTGTGTAAAAGGTTTTATTCACACATTTGTATTGGAAAAAGTTTCATTGTCACTCTCTGGTTTTCTAGGAGTTTGGTTACAACAATGTATTCCTTTTTTTATCCCATGTGGTAATAAATCCATAAAAGTCTCTTTAAAATTTTGTCCTATAAAGACGTAGATGATGGGATTAATGCAGCTGTTAATGCAAGCCAGACATAAGGAAATGTTTTTTATAATATAACTGATCTTCATGTTAAAGAAGTCTATTATGCTACATATCAAAAATGGGCCCCAGCAGATAAGTAAACAGATGATAAGAGCAGTGATGACTCTGTAGGATCTCCGAGACCTGTTTGGTCTTTTAACTTTTATAATCTTGAAACCAATGAGACAATAACATGTAATAATGACAGCGGAACAGATGATAAAAAGAGTGACAAAAATATATATGACTGTGATATTGAAAGCATAGGGAATTATAGAATAATAAACTTGAAAACTGGCCAAAAACAAACTTATCACCCAAATGATGGCTGCTGTGAAGTGGACATGTTTAAATGTCCTATGAGTTTTGTACCAAACTGGCCACATTACTGATATACAGCGATCAATACTCATGGCTGCAAGGAAATTGACGCTAATAAATGCACTTAAATATGTTGCAGCTGAGGCAATCATGAATAAATATGCCAGTTGATCTGAATAATATGAATAGTAATGAAAATGAAAATCTGCACTTAGAAAAAGGAAAGAAACACAGCATATGAGGTCAGCGATGGCCAGGTGCAGGATCCACTTGGCATTAATAGTCTTCATCTTGAATCCAGCGACCCAGATCACTAAAATGTTCCCCGGAGTCCCCAACAGAAATGTGATACTGGAGAAAACGGCCACCAATACATTGATATGAAGACTGGGTGGGTAATTATCATCTTCTGGGTAAATATAAACCACAGTGGAGTTTCTGAAAGAGGATGAGAGCGCAGAGTTACTTACATAAGCAATTGTGAATAACAACGGTTTGCAGTTAGTTCCCCGTATGCTTTCCGTGCATGGGGGGGTCTGTTCTTACACGCAGAAAAGGGAAGTGAACTGTCTTCTCTGATGTACGGAGGCATGGACACTTACATATCCATACCCTCTACCTTAAATTTATAGCACAGATCTTCTGCATCCATACGTAATCATTATGACGCTCTGTGATATTAACAGCGCTTGGTGAAAAAATAATAAATCATAATTTGTGGAAAAAAAAGGTTTTAATTTAAAGTGAAACAATAAAAAGTTTAAACAATATTCCAAAGTAAATGTTCAAAGTAATTGTTCAAAATGTCTGTAGAGTAGTCTTTGTACCAGTTGGTTGTATTTGCATAGTCTTTTTGTTCCAGACTGTTTTGTGATTGTTTCCTTCCTTATTTTTGTCAAACGGTGATGGGGAAATTTTTGTTCGTTTTGAGAGACCCTTAGGTCATGGGATTTGATCTTGTTGTAAGTATAGGTTTTGTTAGACCAATAATATCGTTGGTGATAGAAACTTGTGCTATTAATGCTTTTACTCAGTATGCGGTGAATGTAGTGCAGTAATTTGGGTTAGCAGTCTCTGTGTTTCTTAAGTACAGAGTCGTAAGGTTGAAAATGAAGCACTATGATCTTTATTGGTGTAGACTGATACCGCTTGTACTTAAGGTCAGTACGCGGTGGATGTGGTGCCGCTAATGAAGCTGGCAGCCTCTGTGTTTCTTGAATCCCTGTGGAAATGTTTAATTCTGAGTTCAGGGAGAAATGAGGGTTTTGTGAGTTTCCTTGGTAAGTTAGTATATGGACATTTTGGTGATGTCTTTAATACAGTACAGTCTCTTTAACGTGATGAACCGTTAATTAGGTTGCTACAACAACTCTCCCTTTAGTTTGTTAATATTGGCGGTATTTGACTGGTGTGTAGACAATATAAGAGTTTGTGATAGTTCTTTTGGCAAGCAATACAATTAGTCTGGAGTAAATCCCACTTATGCAGGGAGCCGCTTTCTTACCACACAATGATAGAAAAGTCCTAAGATTGTACCCGGGTAATCTGGACAGGAGAGTGGCGGAATGAAAGAGCTGGTTCCGTGGTTCAGTGGTGGTGAAGCTTGCAGATCAGCTGTTTGTCTCCTTCTGACGCGTTTCAGCCGAGCACCGGCCTTTGTCAAAGAATATTGGCTGATCATTGGGTCCGCATTTAAACAGTAAATTGTGATTGACACCACAGTGTCTTTTTCTTTCTCTGGATTTGGTTGTCTTATGAGTGTGAAGAAACACTGTTTAGTCTGAGTAAAACAGAGATGGGAGACAAACAAATGTTGAGGGTATATTGTCTGGGAAGAACACCATATTCTTCCAGACAATTCAATCAACTCACAAAACCCTAATTTCTCCCTGAACTCAGAATTAAACGTTTCCACAGGGATTCAAGAAACACAGAGACTGCCAGCTTCATTAGCGGCACAACATCCACGCGTACTGACCTTAAGTACAAGCGGTATCAGTCTACACCAATAAAGATCATAGTGCTTCATTTTCAACCTTACGACTCTGTACTTAAGAAACACAGAGACTGCTAACCCAAATTACTGCACTACATTCACCGCATACTGAGTAAAAGCATTAATAGCACAAGTTTCTATCACCAACGATATTATTGGTCTAACAAAACCTATACTTACAACAAGATCAAATCCCATGACCTAAGGGTCTCTCAAAACGAACAAAAATTTCCCCATCACCGTTTGACAAAAATAAGGAAGGAAACAATCACAAAAACAGTCTGGAACAAAAAGACTATGCAAATACAACCAACTGGTACAAAGACTACTCTATAGACTTTTTGAACAATGACTTTGAACATTTACTTTGGAATACTTTTTATTGTTTCACTTTAAATAAAAACCTTTTTCTCCACAAATTATGATTTATTATTTTTTCACCAGGCGCTGTTAATATCACAGTTCATTTCTTCCCTACCGCATATTTACCAGGCTTTGGAGGAGCCACGTATTGTTGATTATTACAGCCGCTACATAGAGCTAAGTGAATAAGAGCCATATTCTACTCTGATAACCCTATTTGCGGCAAATAACAGGCTCAGACTTGCAAAATTTGGCAAGTCTGATTGGTGTGAAGTAAGCTCTGAATAATATAGATTTGGATACGTTGAAACCACAGATTAGAGGTCAACCTCTATGAACTACTACTAACCTATAGGAGATTCTATGAAGCAGGTGCTAACACCGTGATTTTTTCTAAAGTGCGGCCACAGATGTGAAGATGGGAGAATGATGCACATTTAGCGACTTCAATCTGTGGCTGAAGAAGTGGTGTTATGGGGAAGGATTTGGTATCATACCTGGCCATGCCATCTGGCAAAACAAACCTGTATAAAAGTGATGGCGTGCATCCATCTTCTATGGGAACCGAGGGCCGTATTCAGACTTAGTAACGCTCCTAAAAATACGCAGGCCGTGCGCGTGTTTGCGTTTTTTATCCTATTTGCGGATGATTTTACGCATAAGAACTGAACTCCGTGCCTAACGACATCTGAAAGAACGAGGATACGCAAAGTGGGTGGGGGAGGCATATAAATGGGGCAGTATGGGCGGGGTTAGACACTTTCTTCTTACTTTCGCGGAATCCGCACAAACATACGCACTGTTGAAATTAAAATAGAGAAAATAGACTATAAAATAAAGATCACTTAAAAGCTACAATAATAAAGTCTTTGTGTGCGAATAAAAAGAAATGAATACTCGCGGCGGGAAACGTGCGCACGCAGCACTGCACGTGAATACGCAACAATGTGTAGCTACGTGCGTGCGTGCTCCCCTAGCGACATGCGTGAATACTCAACCACGTGTGAGCCATGTGGGTAGTCATCTTTATGCTCTAACGTGTATGTTTATGTAAAATGTGTTCTATGTTTCTAAAGATTTTATTCACAGGTGTTTTTATTCAACTATTATAGTATTACTTAGCTTAGGAATTAGGTATTATTGTCATGTTTAGATTGATATTGTAGCATTTCATGTTTTATTAGTAATAGTGGGACCTGATTCAGACTTAAGAAAGTTCTTAAAATAAGAACTTAAAGTCACTCCTGGGCAAAACCATGTTGTTTTCGGGGGGAGTCAAGTTAATTGTATTCTTTGCATGCAGGAATACATCTTTGAATTGCTTACTGCACACAGATACTGACCAGCTTTACTATTACACTGTTATTT
>WWET01004145.1:32034-44463 GCA_011038615.1 Limnodynastes dumerilii
AATATTACAACAGATTCTGGACCGGATTCAGAGATGCATTTCTTTGCAATCATGATCGCAAATAAACACACTGACGTAGCTAGGAACACCCACCAAAACCACTGAAACTTCCCTTGCAAAACCGTGCTCTCGAAGACTTGCACCTCCATAGACCACTTGTATCTTTCCCCCAATTTTTTTTTAATTCTCACGTGCGTATTTCTACATGGCGCGATTCAAAGGTCCGTACCTACTTGTCTTAAGAGTGTATAATCAACATAGATTGCGTAACAAAAGTTACTACGCATGCGCAGCTCATTGCAAAAATATGCATGCATATCGCCGTGAAAACGGATCTCTGAATACAGCCCTCTGTTACCAGTTTTGAATGTTTTGCAAACACTTTTCTTTTTTGTTATTATATTTTCTTTCAAGATTTATACATTTGTTTGTTATGACCTATGTGTAATGTATAATTTTAACCTTCTGATTACATTTAATTTGGTGATTCCTGTGCATGTTATTGCAACAAAGCATCCTTAAGATTCCTCCTTCAAGACATATAAGTCATAAATATTTCATATAATATATTACTCTTGTTTATATGACTAAAACGGAAGGTCGATATTTAAACTGGAATTTAAGAATTAATTTATATGCAATCTTTCATAAACATTTGAATAAGTAATAACATGAATATTTTAATATTTTATTATTTATTAACAGGTTTTTATGTAGTTTTTTTAGATTACATAGCACTTTACATCAGTCCCTTCCCCATTGGAGCTACATTCTAAATTCCCATAACACAGACATACACACAGACAGACTAAGGTTAATTTATTCAATAGCCAATTTAACAACCATCATGTATTTGGGATGTGTGAGGGGAAACTGGAGCACCCGGAGGAAACCCATGCAGACACGGGGAGAACATACAGGCTCCACACAGATAAGACCTATTCTGACTCATGACCTTCGCGTTGTGAGACACACGTGCTACTCAATGAACCTCCATGTTGCCCATATTGCTTTATGTGTAATCTATTCTTTACAAAATATACATTAATTTGAATATTTTTCTTTGTACATCAAGAATAACACATGTACATACTTTATATAGTTTTTGTTTTTCATTTATAAATGCCCTAGAGGCAAGGTATAACAAAGACTGGAGCCACTGAGAAATTCCTGTTGTTCTAAATCAAACCCAAAACATGTCTATATAATGCCGTATAATTCTTTGCTAAAATGTAATCAGAACATAATACAAAACACAATAAAAGGAAGAGAGTTGTCCGCAAACAAGAGGCAAGCAGGTTATGAAGAGGGAAGAAAAAGCAAACTCGTCAATTACATACTAATTAATTATTACAATAAGAAATGAAATTTCGGTATTTTATCAATGAGTAGCAATAATTCGCCCACATGGGAAAGCTATGAATACATTACTAGTTTTCAAATAAATCCTTAACCAACAGTTGGAGCTAATTGACCACCGATGCTTGCCAAAATGGAATTGTCACACAGTAATGCAAAAACTGATTAACTGTCACACAAATACGTTAACTGGCACTCAATGCTTGCCATCACTGGCAAAACAGAGCCTTCATTAAAACTAGCACCAGATAACATTGTATAATAATAGTATACCTAAATAACACCTAGTAAAATACAGAGAATCGGATTCACACTTAAGAAACTCTGGCTTCTTGAGTGTGGTCTTTTAAGAAATTACCTACTATGCATGCGTAGTAGATCATTTTTGCAATCTACGTACCATTTAAGTATGTCGATTGACTATAACTCTCTATTTTTAAAGACCACACGTAGATATATAAGAAGGAAGAGGTGCGCCACGGAAGCCTCGGTCCTTTTTTAAGAGTGAGTTTGGGAAGGGATTTTAATTAGCTGTGGAGGATGGGGGAAGGGATCTCCATGTCTATTTCCTTCTTAAGAAAGAAAATACTATTGGTTACTTAAGGAAGCCCTATGGTACACTTAAGTGCCATAAGGATCCTAAAAACAGAGGCAGGTTAGGCGCAGTACGAGTGAGTTAGGTGCAGATACGGTCGCACCTACCTAACTCATTCTAATCTGTGAACACGGTCCAGAAAAACAACATCATGCACTTACCATGGTAATGCATCTGCTTACCTGTCAAACTATTAAAAGTCCAAGGAAGGGTTGGGTGAGCAAACTTAGATGCCAAGACAAACCCAAAACTCATATACTTTTCCAGAAACATCCAAACTTAACCTCCCTTACCTGAGCTAACCACGCTCTGTCATCCACAGACTCTGCATTTAGCCACCTTCAGTGTTACTCAAGCCTTAGGTACTCTTAGCAGAGGAATTACACCTTCAAATAAAGGCGATTTACTTTGAAAAACCCAAAACCAGTCTGATATTTTTGTTTTCTGATATCTGTGATGATAACAGGTTACCTCATTTTAAGTTAAAAAAAAAATATATTATCCAGCACACTATAAATAAATTTAACCTAAATGCAGATTAAATATTATTTTAAAAAATTTAATGCATAAATTAATAAATTGGGTGAGCAAACTTAGATGCCAAGACAAACCCAAAACTCATATACTTTTCCAGAAACATCCATCCAAACTTAACCTCCCTTACCTGAGCTAACCCCACTCTGTCATCCACAGACTCTGCATTTAGCCACCTTCAGTGTTACTCAAACCTTAGGTACTCTTAGCAGTGGAATTACACCTTCAAATAATGGCGATTTTCTTTAAAAAAAAAACCTGAAACCAGTCTGATATTTTTGTTTTCTGATATCTGTGATGATTACAAGTTACCTCATTTTTTTTTGTTTTGTTTTTTTGTTTAAACGTTTTATTGAGTTTTTCACAGGTAATGAGGATACAAGAGTACAATATAAAAACCATTGTGCACCGAGATAACAGAAGTCAAAGATAAGATGGTACATGGTATCACCATAGTGGTACAGATTCAGCAAGATTAAATTTAGCTGTAAATTATAAGGGTATAAGTGAGGTTACCTCATTTTCATTTTAAGTTAAAAAAAAATATATTATCTAGCACACTATAAATAAACTTAACCTAAATGCAGATTAAATATTATTTATAAAAAATTGAATGCATAAATTAATAAATGTGTAATGTGAAGATACTAAAATTCCCTCTTATCTTTAATAATTCAATTACACCGTTAAATAAATATAAGCATTTTTTTGTATAAAATATATACATGATATATGTTGTGGCTTATCTCCATTGTCTACTGTACAGATTAATTACCTTAATTCGCTAAATGGACTCACCCGATGTTTCTCTCTTTATATAACATGAGCAGGGATTGTGTTCTAGTATGCAGCTGCTTCCAATGTGTAACAGCTCTTCATGATAGTGGTCAGTGAATGTGTTATCTCTGCCACAACATCACATGAATTACAGAGGAAATAAAACTATATATGGTGAGAATGAGACAGAGTAGATAACAGGAGACGTGCTGCTTCAATCTATTTAGTTTGTATTTTGCAGCTTCTCTTAACTTTTTTTTTTAAGAGTAAATTTCATTAAGTCATTTTTTTAAGTTTTCATAGGGGACAGTGGTACAGAAAACAAAAAAAGGGGAGAAAACAATAATGTATTGTCACAGCATTAACACACATAGAATGCTCCAGATTTACAAATGAACATAGAACAAAAGCAAGATAATCATTTTCCCATAAGATATGTAATGGAACTGAATCATGTACCAGGAGACAGGAATAGAAAGGGAAATAAAAAGAAGAAAGAGGGGAAGAGGGAGGGTAGGTATATGGGGTGTGGGTCTCACTAACCTTCCTGGCAGCCTAACCCTAACCCTCCCTTCCTGGCAGCCTGACCTTAACCCACCATCTCCTGCAGCCTGACCCTAATTCTCCCTTCCCTGCAGCCTGACCCTAACCCTCAATCTCCTGCAGCCTGACCCTAGCCCTCCCTACTCTGCAGCCTGACCCTAACCCTCCCTACCCTGCTCTCCGGAGTGGTTACTCACCTTTCCTGCGGTCCGGTGGTGGAAGGATATCGGCAGCGGTGGTATTTGCGAATGAGAATGGGTGAGTATGCCGATCGGATCGAACTTTCAGATGTCCCTATTTCGTAAATCAAAGTTTCTGACCGGGGACTGCAACCGGGTATAGATGGGTATGAAGGAGTCTATAATCAACTCCAAGAAGATCTAATAGTGAATCATGCAGTGAAGGCGTGATCTGATGGGATGTGAGCCATTGTAGCCAAACATCTGAAAAACTGTTGGAGGTATTGTGAATTATGCTAGAGATATATTCCATCTTATATATACGCCATATTTCTTTAGTAACAGTCAGAAGGGAGGGAGGATCAGGATTTTTCCAATGGACCGCTATTTGACATTTAGTAGCATAAAGTATATGTTTTATTAGAAGGTGCGTGCGCTTAGGTATTGTGCGAGAGAGTAGAGAAAATGTAGGCGAGGGAGGAATGGAGATACCAGTCACTGCTGTAATCAGGCGGTGTATTTCTCCCCTGAGCTCTTTACTTAAATTTATTTGCACTGATACTCATTGATCATAAATGGTCCTAAACCTACACACTCAATTTCTGTATTTCCCTTACTGTATTGTCTTATATCTGACCTTGACATCATGTCAGTCACTGGATCCATACCACAGCCACTGATGTGCTCCGTCCTAACTACCCTTTGCCCCTAGTCTGGTGTTTAGTTCTTTTCTCTCCCCACTTCTCTCTCTAAGTCAGTCAATCAGTGGATAGATAAATCTATTTAAATAAAATGAAATTGCTTGCCGGAGGTAGGCACATACCTTAAAAAAAAACACAATTAAATGTAATGAAAATCCAGTATTACAAGGATTAAGGTTAAATGTCTAATGCTTTTCATCACTCTCAAGTGACTTCTTTTAATGTGATATAGGAACAAATCTAGTATTCAGCACTTAAATTGTGAACACAACAGCCCAAAAGCACATCAAGCTATAATCAGCTCCCTACAAAGAAAAAAATAAAATAAAATGGAGGAAGTACTTGGAGTGTTTATAAATACTTCAATGTATCCACACCTGTAATATCACTAAATACTATCAAATATTTAAAGTCACATATCGTGATATAAAATAAAATTAAATGTACTTATTTACTAGCAAACAATAGGTGCTCCTGTCTTATTTAAACCACACATCTCCCTCTTGACAGATGCAGTTGAAGACACACAGTGGATCTTCACAGCAGGAAAGAAGCACAGAATGTTAAAGGTAACACAATCCGGTCACGTTGCAAATACTATACAGAGGAGATAGAGGAAAACAAACTTTTACTTTCCAGAAGGTGATCAACAAAAGCAGGGAATCTCAGCTAGTAGTACTTGGGCCACTGTCTGGTGTTACTTAAGGCAACATTGAAAAGAGATAGCAAAGGTTTTTATCTTTTAACCAAATGCATTACCAAATAACAGAAGGCATATTTAAAGACTGTCATGCATATTAATTTATCGTAAATCACTTACTGTTTACCAAATCTTCTACACTATATCTAAATGCCTCTCTTCTCTCTCCTCCTTGGTTACTGTATTCACCCTCCTCTGCATACTATTTGCAAAATTTCACCAGCACCATTATGATGCTGTAATAATAGTGAATCAGCATTATTACTGAGTAAAACATGTTATTTTAAATTCTCTGTTCCCTAATCCCTATCTCCCCTCTTCAATCCATCTGGATAAAAAATACACTACTACCTATCAAATCACTGAGCTGAAGTGTTTACCTTTTCAAACATTTTGTTTCCTCATTGCAAAAGAATAATCAGTCGTTGTTTAACCAATTGAGTGAGCCCACTCACAGAAACTCTAAATTTGGTGATACAAATTTTTATTTTTTTGTAAAAGTACATAAATTAAAACAGTGTTTATTGTGTAACTATTAACATAAGTGTAACTGTTTACATTCACAAGATAAATAAATGTTTTTCTTTGGCAGTTTTTATAGTTGCGCTGTCTATGAAAGTATAATAATATTTGCAGCAGTGTACATTGGCAATAATAGTGCAATATATATTATTATACAAACCTGATATCAAGTACTATGGGAGAGATATTTAATGAAATATGGAAACTGTAAAGACAAACTTATAAATGAATTTTAGTTTTAACTGATTTGTTATGATATTCACAGAAGAAGTGACATATTGTACATTATATATACATTTGCACACATTTCATATATTAAATTAGAAGCGCAGCCTGTGTTTTTGTTGTTACTGTTGCTAGTTTCACTTTGGGGGTCTGACCCATCCCACAAAATGGCAGCTGCACACAGTTCAAATAGCAGGGGTGTCTTAATACAGACCTTCTGAGTACACATATAGCAGATGGATAGGGACTCACCTACAGGAGGTGCCTTGACGCTGGGCAGGTGAGCTTAACCCAACATAGCTATATTGTGAACTAAATCTCATTTTTATGTATGTGCTGACACATAGTGTTATATAATGTTTGTTTGGAGCCCCGGACCTCTCTTTTGTTCCTTGTAATTGTTTTGTGTAATATACAAGATAGATTTGCATATCAAGAAAACTTTATTTGTATTGATGAAAAGTGAGACAATGTATTTCACACATTCTGGTTAAAGAATGAGCCTGGTAAAAAGTATGACACCTTTTATCCCAGGTGGTAATGAATCTATTAAAGTATCTTTAAAATCTTGAAATATGAAGATGTAGATGATGGGACTAATGCAGCTGTTAAAGCAAGCTAGACTGAAACTCATATTAAATAGAAAATAATGAATTATACCCTGTAGTTTATCATATATTATTTTACATATGTAATATGGAGCCCAGCAGATAGAGAAACAGATGATAAGAGCAGTGATGACTCTGTAGTATTTCTGACACCTTTTTGGTCTTTTCCTTTTTTAAGTTTGAAACAAATGACAGAATAACAAGTAATAAAGATGGTTAAGCAGATGCTGAAATGTGTCATCAATGTATATGTTAGTGTGTTGTGCGAATCCTTGTCAACAACAAGAGAATATGAATGCAACCCAGCTAAGATCAGACTCAGGACCCAAATGATGGCTGCTGTGATGTGGACACATTTAGATGTTCTATGAGTTTTTTGCTAAAAAATGCTATAAAATAAATATATAACAAACTATGAATACATGTAAAAGCACAAAGATGTTTTATAGTAAAATGTTCTGTAGAATGGTAGCTAATTTTTTCTGAGAAATAAAATAAATAACAAAACAATAAAGATTCAGTCTACTGTCCTTGTATTATCATACACATAGTAATAGGGTCTGATCCAGACCTATGCCGATGCGCTGTGCGTACTAACCCACAGAGTATCGGCATGCACTTCCCCCATGACTCCATCCGACACTCCCCCCTGTCCCAGTGTATTTACCCTTGCTTACGCTGGCTGAAGGCTACCCTAACTTCAGCCGGCATAAGCAATGGTAAATACCTTGGGACAGGAGCGTATGTACTAAAACACCTCCCTCCCCCATTTAAACTACTTCCCCCAGCCTACCTTCACTAAGCGTTGCATAGTAACGATGAGGGACGGCCCTTCAGCCGTTACTATGCTGCTACTGCGGACGTTGCCGTAGTTACGTCGGCCAACATGTGGCTGGCGCATGTGCAGAACGGCTTTTCAGCCGTTTACAGCATGCAGCGTAGGTCTGGATCAGCCCCATAGTGTCTATGTTTGGTATAATATACACTAAACATCGCTACTGTAAATTATAACAGGAGGGTGGGAAATTAAGGATAGACATTCACAATTAAGATTTCCCATAGAGAACTTTTAGGTTCTCAACCCAATTGTCTACCCAGCCTTAGCGGTTACACATGGCACATGCCACAATCGTTTATCCCCCTAACAAAATAACATATAAAAGATTTAAGAATTATGTCGTACCCAAACTCCTGCTCGCTTTCCGCACGTGCGGGAGACTGTCCATCCGACAGTGAGAGAGGAGTGAATTCCTCCTGTCGCTCCCCTCTCTCATGTGGGCTTAATGGCACATACTTAATGGGAGCAGTCAGAAAGAGGAGAAGCAACATAGTTAAATTACATTTTCGTAAAAGTGTGGGCCCTACACAAGACCGAGCACTCCTGTGGAATTTCTTGCACCTAAACAGGTATAAAAGCTCAGGAAACAGGTATAAGTGCTCAGGAAACAGGTATACGTGCTCAGGAAACAGGTATAAGTGTTCAGGAAACAGGTATAAATGCTCAGGAAACAGGTATAAGTGATCAGGAAACAGGTATAAGTGCTCAGGAAACAGGTATAAGTGCTCAGGAAAAGGACATCTATTCTCTATTTTCTTTTCAGTTGTAGCCATTCTGCCGAGTTCTGGATCTACCCCATTGTGTCAATAAAGCTGCATCGTTTTTGTCAGTTTCTTCTGAGACAGCACTGTTCCTGTGACTGATGTATCTACAAAGATTAATCATCTCTTATCTGCAACATAACATTAACCCTCTGTTCTTAGCAGTATAACCTTAACCCTCCCAAAAACCCTAACCCTTCTCTAGTCACAGCCTAACCTTAACCCACCCTTAACCCTAACCTGCAGCTCAACCTTAACCCTCCCCTAACCCTAACCATTTTTGTCCTGCAGCCTAACCTAAACCCAACCCCTCTCTGCAGCCTAAACCTAGGAGGAACAGATACCTTGTCGAAATAAGAACATTCAACATTGTAACCCTTCCAACATCAAATCATTACATTACAGCCAATAATAGCACTAAATGCAAGAAACATAATTTATAAAAGGGTAATCTATGTTTGCTTTTTTAATATTATTATTGATGGAAGAATAAATCACCTATAATTAACTGTATAATTAAAAATATTGAATCAAACCAAGCTATGAGCTAAACTGTTAAGCAAATAGTGAAAAATAATCTTTATTCCAAGTCATTACAAGTATATAAACTATATGTATTACTATAAGTAAAAAAAAAAATCTTTATTCTAAGTCATTACAAGTATATAAATATTCTGTATTATTATAAGTAAAAAATAATAATGGTGCAATAATGCTTATATTTGGAAATTGGGATAATGATTTGAAGAATAGTAAAAGAAAAAGAAAAAGTCCCAGATTGTTTGTGACTTAGCGGAATTCCCCCATCGTAACCTTTTTTAATAAGAGCAAATTACTTATTAATAGCTCAGTTTGTAAAATGCAAAAAACGACAATATTTGTGATAATATAAAGGAACATAAAATCCATACAATGTAGGTGAGAAGGAGTGAATGGTATAAAAGAAGTACAATTTCAGACCATGTTAAACTGCAAAGGAAAGTCAATTTAAACTCTCATCTCTAACAAAGGAAGCAGATGGACATTCAGTCTAACAGTCGGCTCCAATGCTGAAGAGTTGGCTGTGAAAATAGAGAGCTTCAGTCAAGGCCTTATTAAAAGTTACAACCGCTTTTGCTAAAGATATCATAGTCCCAAAACACCAGGAGAAATTGTTTAAATTAGTTTTTTTTCACCTTACCTCCCCAAATATAAACACTTTTATTCAAATACAATTTCAAACATCCAAGCCAACAGAAAACAAAAAAAGGGGGAAACAAAGTAAATATTGATTAGATAACATCAAACTAGTCTTAATGACAAGTTAGTGACTGTATCAAAAGTCAGAACAATTGTGATACACATGTGACAGAGACCAGAATGCTGGAGGTCATTTGGTGCAATGATACACTCAAAGAGCAAATGGGGAAATCTAGTTATCCGGATACTGCCCCAGACGTGGATCCTCCTTGATGTTATCTAATCAATATTTACTTTGTTGCCATCTGCTTGGACTATTCTAATTAGTCTGTACATAAGTCTGTTTCAAACCAGAAGTTTGACCTGCATATGGAATTGATCCGTTTAAGGCCCCCTTTTTTGTGCAATTATCCCCCTTTTTTTGTTAACAATTATTACATTAAGCGGGTACTTAAGCGCCTTTTTTTCTTTAATCTGCACGTTCCACTATCTATTATGTCCACATTTAGTATCCTTGAAGAGCTAAATGATAGACACCAACAGTTGCAGAGGGATAGCCAAGATTTTTTGAGTGATAATATGAATACTAATGAACAAACTGGATGGCAACCAGAGTTAAAGGCCCTTAGGAAATTATTTGCAAAACAAACAAGAACTTGGTGGAACTTGACTACTAACAACAAATATATAGATCAAAAAATTACCCCACATGGTTTCAGACCAAAGGTATTTCCGGCCTTCAAACTAGCAACAGAAGCCTTGCAAATAGACTGGGAACAAACTTTAACCAAGTGCTCCCTGGAACTACTAACCTTATTAGTCAAGCATGATGAAATTATATTAAAAGAAGTAAACGAGGAAATAGCCAAATTGAGTGAGGTTTTTAAAAAAATATGAAAATCTTGAGGATTTTCAAAATGCATATCTAAAGTGTAAAGGAAATTGATAAATACAATGAAGAGATAAGGAATATTAAACGGGATAAATTCTACAGATACACAGAGGATTTTTCATCTAACCAAGTTTATAGTTGGAAATTAAAAAATAAAAATAAATGAACAGCCATCCCTAGAACATATAATTCGGAGAGTGAGCCTCAGGAATCAGAATCCTCAGAGCAGTCAGACCTCAGTAGACTAGGTTCCCCCAGCAATTCACATAATCAGATTTTTTTTTAGGCAGAGGCCAAGGAAAGCCAACCATCAATACAAGATTAGGAGGGGGGGAGGTCGCAAAAAGAGGCAGAGGCATGCAGAGAGGGCGCAACAAAAAGAACTAAAAAGAAATACCCTTGAGGCAAACCAAAATAACAAATTACAAATCATTAACTTATCAAGCCGCTGTCTAAACGAAACTCATTTGTCTGTTTGTCACAACCCACCAGGAAGACCAATAGTCTCCGGCATAGGATCTCTTCTCTGGCATCTTATATCAGTAACACAATGGACTTGTGTTACACAAGCATCCATCATGAGATAGGAATACAAGCAGTAGCATATTTCCTAAGAACCAGACCGAACACACAATTTAACACTTTCTTTTTTGACCTACTTAGGTTCATTTTGACAAAAAATTATTTTATCTTTAACAACCAATATTACTTACAAATACGGGGAACTGCTATGGGCAGTTCCTGTGCACCAACCTATATGACTATTTACCTGGGTGGGTGGGAACAGGAATGTGTTTTCACAGAAGCCCATGAGGATGTAACATCCCACATCCTCATGTGGCTTCGTTACATTGATGATGTGTTCATCTTATGGGATGGTGACATTGGGACACTCCTGAATTTCATTGACAGGCTTAACACCAATTCTTTTAATCTGAGATTGACTGTCAATCACAGCCAAACCAAAATGGACTTTCTGGACATCTCAATACAGATGGATGCGGAGGGAAAGATCACAACAGACCTTTTTAGAAAAGAGACAGTAACCAACTGCATTCTTCATTTTGGTAGCGCTCATCCTCCCTCCACCTTGAGAGGCATCCCCCATGCAGAATACCTTAGACTGAGAAGGAACTGCTCCGACAAGGTAATTTTTAAACAACGGGCAATGAACTCAGGGAAAGGCTACTACAGAGGGGTTATCAATCCAAGACCCTCAAAATAGTATACCATAAGGCACTTAAAACCCCAAGGACAGACCTCATTTTCCCAAAAGAATGTAGCACTAAACCCCAGAGGTTCCCCAGATTTCAGGAAATAATGGACAGATTTGGTTTTAAACATACCTTTTAGCACTTTATAACTTGTGACACAACCCACGTAATTTACTGTCTGAAATGCCCTTGTGGCCTGAGGTATGTGGGCAATACCTTCCTCAAACTTAAAACACGTTTTATGGAGCATCTCAACTCAATCACAAATGCCTCTTCTGACACCTAGAAAATGAAGACTCTTACACCTGTAGCAAGACATTTCTTGCAAATCCACAATGCAAACCCTAAAGGGCTTAAAGCCTTTGTAGTGGAAAAAATCCTCAATCACAGAGGAGGGGACATTAATTGGATACTACTACAGAAAGAACTAAGGTGGATTTTTCTATTAGGTACTGTCATCCCACAGGGGATAAATGAGAATATGACCTATACAGCATTTCTGGGCTAATTCCCATAGGACCTTGCTTTTCCTTAACTCATTGGGCAATTGTATTTTTATCGTTCCTTATCTGCCACTCTATGATCTTTCCCTTTTTCCTTCTCTTCTCCCACCTCTTACTCCTTTCAGAACTATAATTCAATGGGGTAGATCCAGAACTACATATTTTAGCGGTGCGTATTTTCGTACACGTAAGGTCGCTACACTCCCCACGGCACACCCCTTGCACGGACGTATTTTCACAAATTACGCGACCCAAACCCTACCTTAACTTTTCCTAACGTAACAGCATACGTCCGCTAA
>WWET01004145.1:47167-58912 GCA_011038615.1 Limnodynastes dumerilii
ACTCATATAGTAAACTTAATTGTTTCATCCATGGTGTTAATGGTTGTCATTGTGTTGGTAAAATCATCTGCCAATCCTTTCCAAAAAAGAATTATATCATCGATATATCTTTGATAAAATAATATATGTTCTACCCAGGAAGGCTTTTCAAGAAAAAGCCTCTTTTCCACTTGTACCATGTAAGCATTTGCAAAGGTAGGGACCACATTTGACCCCATTGCACATCCTTGCTTTTGAAGATAAATCTGTTTGTCAAAAAGGAAATAGTTGCAGACAAGAGTAAGTTCTAATAAACGCAGGATTAAATCCTTTGGTGGTCCTACGTAGTCAGGATTGGCATCTATAAGTTCCCCCATTTCCTCATGGTACACATGAGGAAATCACCAGCGTAATTGTTGAAGTCCTGTAGTTTCAATAAAAGTTGTGTTGTGTCTTTGAGGAAGGTAGGTTGTTTTTGTATCAAAGGCTGTAGAAAGTGGTCCAAGAATTTTGATATATTTTGGAATAATGAGTCCCTGGCCGAGATGATGGCCGAGATGATGGGACGGCCAGGCGGGTTCTCCATGCTTTTGTGGATTTTAGGCACTGTATATATTATGGGTATTTTTGGATGGGAAGTGGTTAATGCTTCTTGTACTGTTTTGGGGATTTGGCCTGCATCAACTGCGTTAGTAAGTACTTCCTGGATGGTTTTCTGAAAGGAAGCTGTAGGATCACTGGGTAGTAATTCATAGACATCGTGGTTGTTAAGTTGTCTTTGGAGCTACATGATGTAGGATTGCTTATCCTGGAGAACTATGGTTCCCCCTTTGTCCGCCACTCTAAAGACTACTTGTTCATTTTTAGAGAGATCCTTTAAGGCTGTCCTTTCTGCTGTGGTCATATTGGGAATGGTGCTGTGGTGCTGTGGTGCTGTGGTGCTGTGGTGCTGTGGTGCTGTGGTGCTGTGGTGCTGTGGTGCTGTGGTGCTGTGGTGCTGTGGTGCTGTGGTGCTGTGGTGCTGTGGTGCTGTGGTGCTGTGGTGTGGTGCGGTGTTGCGGTGCTGCGGTGCTTTTGTGCTGTGGTGCTGTTGTGCAAATGGAATAGACAACAGTTGGAAATTATAGGCAATTAGCGAGACGCCCCCAATAAAGTAGTGGTTCTGCAGGTTGTGAGCCCAGACCACTTCTCAGTTCCTATGCTTTCTGGCTGATGTTTTGGTCACTTTTGAATGCTGGCGGTGCTTTCACTCTAGTGGTAGCATGAGACGGAGTCTACAACCCACACAAGTGGCTCAGGTAGTGCAGCTCATCCAGGATGGCACATCAATGCGAGCTGTGGCAAGAAGGTTTGCTGTGTCTGTCAGCGTAGTGTCCAGAGCATGGAGGCGCTACCAGGAGACAGGCCAGTACATCAGGAGACGTGGAGGAGGCCGTAGGAGGGCAACAACCCAGCAGCAGGACCGCTACCTCCGCCTTTGTGCAAGGAGGAACAGGAGGAGCACTGCCAGAGCCCTGCAAAATGACCTCCAGCAGGCCACAAATGTGCATGTGTCTGCTCAAACGGTCAGAAACAGACTCCATGAGGGTGGTATGAGGGCCCGACGTCCACAGGTGGGGGTTGTGCTTTGGCATTTGCCAGAGAACACCAAGATTGGCATTCTATGTATTTGTATATTATTGCCACTGAGTACTTGTGTTAATGTGTTATGCCATCTTATGTGTTATCCCATGCATATGCTACATCAGCCTTATCTATTATTATCCCTTGTTTAGCTTTATATAAAGATTTTAGGTGCGTATATTTTAAGATTTTCCTAGATTACTTGCCATTCAGGGTAAATATTGACAGGGGACGTCTGGGGGTGGATACTTTTGATTGCTTTCTTGTAACCCTTTATCTTTATTTATTTAAGGCAACTTGGTTGATCCCCAAGTGTCCGATGTGTCCGATGTAGATGTGAAATCTAGATAAGCTATGTCTACAGCTCCCCCTTTATCTAATACTGACCCAGTCAAAAAATTCAATAAGATTTGTTTGACATGATCTTCCCCCAGTGAATCCATGCTTCTTGGGATCCTGTAAGTTACTGGATTTAAGATACTGTACAATTTGTTCCTTTAACAGTGTTTCCATCAATTTCCCTACTACTGATGTTAGACTCACTGGTCAGTAGTTTGACGCTTCTTCCCTACTTCCACTTTTATGCAGAGGGACGACATTTGCTATTTTCCAGTCCTCTGGAATTACCCCAGTTATTAGTGACTTCATGTAAACTGAGGGAAGTTTACACCCATATTCTAGGACATAGGATTATAGTGCACCAACTTTAGCAGCCCTGGGTGTAATTCTAGATAGCACAAACCTTTTGTTTTGTTATTGATTGATACTAAGACTGCATGGTTGCACCCCTTATTTAGGGTTAACTCAGGTGCCGTGGATACAGTGCGATCATCCCCCTTTTCTTGCTAACAATGAAGAACAGTATAAACTGGCAGTAATAGTAAATTATTTATTTATTATTAAGACCAATTACATGGACAATAGGACAGATATCCATTGAAATATGGAAACTATGGAAAGAAACTTCTAAATCAGTTTTAATTTAAAATGAGTTGCTCAAAGAAGGAAACAATGACACATTATAGATGATCATTATGCAACATGTAACAAGATTTTAAGATATTAAGAAGATTTTAAGTTGTATGGGTCAAAGGAGCATGAAAAATGGAACTCAGGTACTGCTTTTCATTCTAAGGTGCTTATTTCGTGACATGATGAGAAAGTTAGATTGCAGTCCATTAGTTCGTCATTAAAGGTTTGTTTATTTACCATTTAACATCTGCTAGCTCAGATAATGAAGCTGACATCACCTAGTCATTTCACAGGATGAGTCATAAATCTTTTTGTAGGACACTGAATTTCTGATCTTTTTAGGAAGCTGTTAGCTGCCCATTGGTAAGTAAACAAAGGTTTAATGATTTCCGAAGCACTATTCAATTTTCCCCAGCAGGTGGGTCACCATGCATGGCAGAATTTTCCCTGATTTTAAGAAGGCTTTTGATAAATTTCATACATCTGTGAAACCACTTCATTGTCATTTTCTGGTATTCTAGGACACAGATTCAGATTCACTGTTGGCACCTCTGTCAGTCTCTGCTTCAGAACAGTGCCATTCATATGAATATATAGGCTCTATAGATAGATGCTAACCTTGCAAAATTGTTTTTCAGGATAGAGGTTATACATTCATATGAAAGTCACTGTCCTGAAGCAGAGACTGACAGAGAGGCCAACAGTGTATTTACAATCTGAAGTCAACCTTGGAGACTTTAACACAAGGACAACGCTCTATATCATTGAAGTGCTTTATTTTAAAAAGAAGTGCTCCATTTATAGGGTATTCAGTACACTGTTATAGGGACAGTTTATAAAAGTACATAAAGATAAATAAGATATATATTATGCTATAACAGAACATCTGCAATTATTTTAACAGACTACAATAATGCTAAATATTAAATTTAAATATATCTGTGGTTCTAACCATCAATGGCCACATGTATAGTAGCATGGGGCACAACACTACTTTTTTTGCTATCTCCTCCTCATATTGGAGAATTCAGGAGACCGTGAAAGGTGTCCCCTCTGCCCCTTAAGGACCACCCCATCACAAGTTTATTCTCCATTCTCACATTCCATTTCTCTCCCTTTCTCTCGAGTCAAACCACTGAACCCACTTCTTCCTTTTCCCCCTTAGTTACTATCTTATTTACATTCTGATCACTATAATACATTTGTGAATATAACAATAATGGCAGTTCACCAAGGCACGGAGTCTAGCCAAGAGTTTGGTCTTCATCAGAGCGCTGATCATGGAACAGACTTTGCGGAAGTACACACAAGGAATGGCATAGCCTCTGGTTGCGTTTGACAAGCTTTCCTAATAGATAATAGCCTATATAGTTGCTACAAAATCAGCCTTTATTTTTCCCAATTATAGTGCTCTAAATTAAATAAATTAACACAATTTCCCATGGTGTGACTTGAAGGGGCCCCCAAGTGTATTATATGTTGTATAGGATTTTCAAAATATTGTAACATAAAACAAACTAGCAAACAAACACAATGCACATGTCAGAGAAAAAAGAAGTGGTTAAACAAGATATTAAACAAGAGTCAAAGAGTTAAAGCTCCTCCCTTCATTCCTTACAAATGGGACTTGTGCAGGATGGGTTAATGGACAAGCCAAGGTAGTGGGGAAAGTCACAGCTTGCTTGTAAAAAATACAATAAGTGTTACAATCTGTACAGTCTGAAAAGTACAAAACCTATTGTGTTCATTTAGCATTATAGTATCACAGGATTTAGCTAATGTGTTGCTCTATAATATAGACAAGACCACTACTATGAGAGAATACACAGAAGAAGAAGAGACACATTACAGATCCTCATTCTATATAATATAAGAAGATGTCTGTGCAGAGTTTACTTGTATTTGTGACTGAAGTGTGTAAAAGTGAGATGATACATTTCTTACATTTGTATTGGAAATCTCTTCATTGTCACTCTCTGGCTTTATAGGGGTCTGGTTACAATGCTTATTTATTACTGTTTTTACCCCAGGTGGTAATGACTCCATTAAAGTCTCTCTAAAATCTTGTCCTATGAAGACGTAGATGATGGGATTAATGCAGCTGTTAAAGCACGCCAGACTGAAACTTGCAGCATTCATAATAATAGAACATTTCTCCCATAAATAATGCTTTATTATTTGATGAATATAGTATGGACCCCAGCAGATAAAAAAACAGATGATAAGAGCTGTGATGACTCTGTAGGACCTGTTTGGTCTTTTCATTTTCTTAAGTTTGAAACAAACAAAAGAATAACAAGTAATAATGATGATGAAAGACGTGGTCAATATGGTGATCAATATATATTCAAATGGGGGCTGTTTAGAATAAGAGTAAATTATAAAATTATAAGTCTGAAACCCAGCTAAGATTAGACTCATCACCCAAATGATGGCTGCTGTGATGTGGACATGTTTAGATGTTCTATGAGTTTTGTGCCAAAGTGGATACATTATAGATATACAGCGATCAATGCTCATGGCCGTGAGGATAATGACACTACTGTATACACTTACATACACTCCAGTACAGCCAGCAATAGAAAAATAAAGGCGTTGATCTGAAAAATAATCATTGTAAAAATTATAGTACAGTGCAGTATAATATGCACACCTAACAGAGAGAAACACACAACATATGAGGTCAGCAATGGCCAGGTACAGGATCCACAAAGAATTAATAGTCTTCAGCTTTACTCCTGTGATCCAGATCACTAACACGTTCCCTGGAGTCCCCAATAGAAATGCAATATTATAGAATATGAAATTCACCAAGTAATAGATTGCAAACCAGCCTGCGTCATCCTCCTTATTTGTGAAATTATTTTCCACAGTGGGGTATCTGAAAGTAGAGGAGAGCACAGTGTTATTTACTAAAACAATTGTAGACAACACGCTTCATAAAAATGTAGATAATTTGTCCGTAAATGTGTTACTTTATATATGTATTCAAGAAACAGAAATACTCCAAAAAGGTGTATATAAACCACAACAATAGTTACTGTTACCATCCATTATACAGAACAACCAGGAGAGAGTAACTGCTACAGTAATAGGGGGTGGATAAACTTTATTACTCCCAATGGAGGGAGGGAAAACACCAGGTGTGGGTCCCCATCAAGAATGGCCTTATTTCAATAGGGCCATTCTCTCCCAGTCAGTTTCGAACTAGCTAGGAAAATGATTGCTTCTGCCTCAAAGAGGCATAGCAATCGATCCCTGGAGTACTGAACAAAAGGTAAGTGAGGATTCTAACCCCAACCCACTCCCTAATCCTTAACCTAACCCTCCCCTTCTATTACCCTAATCCTAACCCCCCTTCCCCACAGCCTGATTCTAACACTAACCCACCCCATCCCATGCCTTAATCCTAACCCTCCCTTACCCAGAGCCTAACCCTAACCCTCCCCCTAAACCTAAAATTCCCCGGAGAGGTTACTCACCTCTCCAGTGGTCCGGCACTTCCAAAAAATCTAAGAGCACTTCATGTAATGGGTGATACCATTGTCTTATGAGAAATAACACTATAACGAGGAAATTCTATTGTGCTGAGCTGTTGAGACATTATGAAGTCCTATAGAGATGTCTTAGGTTCTCATTGTTTCTCTATAAATCAATAAGTAGATAATAGATAAATAAATACATAAATATACTTACGGATTGCTAAAATTTGGTGTCATGTTATATATGCTGACCTTGGCATAAGAAGGTTGCTTGTTGACCTTTACCTCTACAAATTAGCATACATAAAAGTCTGAAAATACATACATAGCAAAACTTGATTATTTCATATGATTTATTATGGGACAAAAAGTTATTTTTCTCAGCCATTCAATCAACCCATATTTCTTTACTAAAATTGAAGCAAAACTAAATACAGACAAGATAGACAGAGAGTAGACCTGGAAGAGGAAAGCAAAGATTATTTCTCCTGTTTACCCTTTTTGATCCAACCAGCATAATAAATATCAAATACTGGAAACACCAGAAATAGATTGATTAACATTCAGGTAAATGGAGGTTGACATCAGCCCAAATAACCAACCTTTCATAGCCAAAAGCCAGAATAACCTTGTACAATTAAAGTTTAAATAAATAACAACTAGAAATACAGAGATAAAACTATACCATGTATATTGGACCCAGACCCCAGTTAGTCCCTGGTTCCCCTTCTATTATTTTCTAGAAACATCCACCAAAAACCCCCTATTTATACCCTCTGCCCTCCACAGCCTTGGAGTTTAAGCTCCTTCCCCTTTTAATAATAATAATAATAATAATAATAATAATAATAATAATAATAACAATGATAATAATAATCATCATCATCATGAATCACTGAGATGTGATGGGTACCTTAAGTCTGTGTACATGTTCTGTCCTTCTCATTACTTCAGTTACAATAGCTCTCATACTGTTCATGTTTTATATCTTCAATCTTTTTGTATTATTTATGATAATTGACTCAATTGGGCTAGATAGAAGTAAATACATTTCTAAAACGTCTTGTCTTAATGTTGTTTTCTGATGCCTTTCCTCAATTAAGAAAGTATGAAGTTATAATAAGAGTACATATAAACATTTAAATAAAATATAATATTGTGAAATGTAAATGTTAAATAATACAAAATGATTTGCATAAGTCCCCTGACGTTATTAGGTCTGAATCCAGTCCTTTGAAACTAATCCAAAGTACACACAAAATGGTGGATTCATACACCAAGAAGATCATGTTGAATGTGAAAAGTAAGTGTATGCAAAAAAACCTGAACAGTGTACTATTGATTAATACATATAATAATATTAGGCAAGAATTTGTTCAAGTTTGTGCTTACAATGGTCTTGTTAACATGAAAGTATAACAATATTTTGAAACAGTATCCATTAGCAACAACAGTGCATTATATTTATTGATCAATACCAGGAACTAGGAAAATGTTATAGAAATGCACAGAGCAAATTAGAACACAATTAGATTAAGTTTCTAACGAGTTGTTCTGATGTTCATAGAATAAAAAGAAATATTAAAGATCATAATTATGTATAATATAACTAAAATATATTTGCAGATGAATGAAAACTGAACTTGTAAATATTAAATTACACAACAGAACAAAAATACACATTGTCTAATTAGCAATCATAGCAATGATCATCACTGGGATAGTGGGATCATGGTTTAGGAATGAAATATCTACATTATATGTACTTAGACTTAGACTTACTTAGACTTACTGTATCTACATTGTCCATTGTTAATGTTACTCACCGTAATACATAAGCTGGACTCACAGGACACTCTCTCTCTCTATAATGTGACCAGAGATTGTGTTCAAGTATATTACTGCTTCCTTTATGTAACACCTCTTGTTGTTGTGAAAGATGAGTTCTATAGAATTCTCAGTGAGTGAAGTCAATGACTGTGTTATCTTTACTACTTCTAGTCAGAAGAGAAAGCACAGATGGGTAATAGTTGTTGACTTAAATCATCCCAGCCTTACTCATGGTTGAGCTGTAATATCTGATGTTGAACCAAGAAGAATAAAGATGGCAGAGATGTATTGTGGGGTATAATGAATGTACCCATAGTAATAGCCTTTAATCCTTCTTAATAGGGCTCACAATATTTCTATTCTAGCGGTGGCGTCACTAGGGTTGGTGTTACCCAGTGTGGTAACTCAGGCCTGGCCAACCTGTGGCTCTCCAGCTGTTGTAAAACTACGTATCTCAGCAAGCTTTCTCATAGATCAGCTATGCCTGTGCAACTAATGCTTGCTGGAAGTCATAGTTTCACAACACCTGAAGGCCAGGTGGCCAGGCCTGTGGTAACTCATGGTGTCACCCCCATTTACAGTACATTTTAGTACTGTTTCTCATAAATCCTAAATGTTGTGTATTACTCAATGGAATGACAATAGTAGTAAATAAAGAGTATCAAATCTAAAATTACATCTTTAAATTACAATATCATAAGACAGCCTACATGTATTTACATTTGCATAGTTCAAAGCGGTTAAAGGTGAAAGAGTCACCCCTTTTATGTATCCAGGCTCCAGAAATCCAAAATCCTCCCCTTGTATGTCCCAGCCATCAATGCAGTCCTCTTAAATGCTTCCAGCCCCCTTATATGTCCCTGCCATCATTGAAGCTCCCCTTGTATGTCACAGCCATCATTGCAGCCCCACAGTTATGTCCCAGTCATCCTTAGGTTTCCAGCCATCAATGCAACCCCACTTAGTATGTCACAACCATTGCTTCAGCTCCTTTGTACATCCCAGACATAATTGTATCCCCTTTTATGTCTCAGTTATCATTGCAGCTCCCCGAGAGGGAGTTGGCTAAGTCACCCCCTTTAAAAATAACACCTGTTCATTTTTACCCCATTGTGACGCCACCGATTATAGACCTGTATATTTCTCCTGTAGTAATGCTTTGTATGCCATTTAATGTATCCCTGTATGCCTCCTTAATCAGGCCTAAATTTCACCCATACCAAGTCCCTAGATCTTTACCCTAAAAAGAATGGGTAGGGGGTATAGAACACCTTGCTGGGATGTAATTTTGTTGTACTTAAAGAATTCTTTTTATCTTTTTTAATATTAGAAGTGTTTTTTTCTTAAATGAAAAAATCATACAAGGAAAATTTAATTTAAATAACTAATAGTGGTGTAATATATTTATTGTAAAAAAAAAAACCTGTGACAAGTAGAAAGTAGAGATATTCACTGAAATATGGAAACTGCAGAGAGAAACAATTCTAACACTCATGAAAACAATGACATATAACATATCAACATTCTGTATAATATACCAAGATATCTTTGCACAGTTTGTGAATTTTCATGTATTAGAAAGATGATATATTTCATACATCAGTAATGGAAGTAGATTAAGGGCTAGAATTACTAAACTGCAAAAAAAAAAGGAAAAAATAAAGATATTGGGCTGGATCCAGACTTAAGAAAGAGCTTGAAATTAAGAGAGGAAAGTTACTCCTGTGCTAAACCATGTTGATTGTTGAGTCAAGTTAATTGTATCCTTTGCATGCAGAGATATATCTTTGAATTGGTTACTGCACACAGATACTGACCAGCTTTACTATCACACTGTTATTTAGACTTGGGATAGAAAAAAAATCACCTCTCAACTCTAATACTGTTTGCAACAGATGAAATATGACTCCCCTGCAATCAACATGGTTTAGCCCAGAAGTAACTTTCCTGTCTTAGGGCCGGATCCAGACTTGTGACCTACAGGTCACTTACGCATGCAAGTTGCATAAGTAGCCTGTTTTGACTGGAGGTTGCATGCCCCCTCCAGATGTTACGCTAGGTTTACGATTGTAACGTTGCGTACAAATGGGCTGTGCTTCCTAAAGCTCGCTAAAGCGGGCGGGGGAAGCATGAAAGATTTACAGTGTGGGAGCCCACTCCCACACTGTAAATCTTGCATGCTTTCCCCACCGGTATGGACCTCTGATTCACACGAGCACTTTAAGGCAGGCTTATGGCAGCGTAAGTAACAGTGACAGTGCACTTCTCTCTCTCACACGAGCACGGCAGGCTTATGGCAGCGTAAGTAACAGTGACAGTGCACTTCTCTCTCTCTCTCTCGTACAGACAGATGCGGGGGTCTGGATCCGGCCCTTTGCCCACAGTAACAAATTAAATTCTAGCTGATATTCTCTAGTAGGAAAGTTAGAGCTTGAATTTGATTGAACACCAATTTTTCCTTTTCTACAGATGAGTAAATCTAGCCCTTAGTGTTACTCTATGGTCTCATGAATCTGCTACAACACTTATTTATTACACTTTTATGAATTATTTACACTTCCTTTAATTTTTACAGGGGTCATTAATTCATTAAAGTTGCCTTAAAATCTTGTGCTATGAAGACGTAGATGATGGGATTGATGCAGCTGTTAAAACAAGCAAGACTGAAACTTATGTAATACACAGTTTCATCGATATCCCATCCTAAATAATCTGTTATTATTTGATAAATATAATATGGACCCCAGCAGATAGAGAAGCAGATGATAAGAGCAGTGATGACTCTATAGGATCTTTGAGACCCATTGGGTCGTTTCAATTTCTTAATTTTCAAACAAATTTGACAATAACATGCAAAAATAATGGTGAAACAGAAGGTCAAAAGGGTGAGTAAAATATATTCAATTGGGGGTTTTACAACAAAATTGTAAATAAAATAAGAATAAATTTGAAACCCAGTTACAAAAAGACTTATCACCCAAATAATGGCTGCTGTGATGTGGACATGTTTAGATGTTCTATGAGTATTGGTCCAAAGTGGACACATTACTGATACACAGCGATCAATGCTCATGGCTGTGAGGAAAAGGACACTAGCACATACACTAAGAAACAATGCAATATGGCCAGTCAAATATAAATAATACAGACGATTATAGTCACTTAAAAAGTGAAATGCACTTAGAAAAGGGAGAAACAAACAACATATGAGGTCAGCTATGGCCAGGTGCAAGATCCACACAGAATTAATAGTCTTCATCTTGAATCCAGCGATCCAGATCACTAACAAGTTCCCTGGAGTTCCCAGCAGACATGTGATACTGTAGAAAATGGCAAAGGGCATATTATTGATAATTAAACTGTATGTGTTCTCCTCATTGTTTGATATAGTGTCCACAGTGATGTTTCTGAAAGTAAATCAAATCATAGACAAAATGGTCATTAAAAATGAATAAATAAATAAATAAATAAAATATTCCGTTATACAGAAGAATCAGGGCTGACACAGGAGAGAGTAACTGCTACAGTACCAGAGGGTCGGATACACACTTTATAACTCCTAATGGAAGAAGGGACCACAGCACCAGACCTGATCCTTTTAGGACTTCATGTAATAGGTGACACCATTGTCTTGTATGAAATAACACTTGGCCCTATTCACACTTAAGAGTGAGTTAGGTGCGGACAGATCTGCACCTAAATTATCCGTCCCCCCCTAACCTGACCCCCATTTTTAGGTATGAGTGCCATAGGGATACCTTATATAACTGTGCTTAGTTTCCTTTTTAAGAAGGAAACTACGCACGGATATTGCCTCTCCCCACCCTCCCCGGCTAATCTAAATCCCCCCCCCCCGCCT